>CAIGRF010211536.1:46375-63332 GCA_903798235.1 Fraxinus ornus
AAAAAAAAAAAAAAAAAGTTAAAATAGAGAGTTTCTTGGAGCTTATTTTTAAGCATTAACTCTTTAAAATAAAGAACATTTTATATTTAGAGAGTCTCTTGAAGATGCTATTATCTCTTTATTCTTATATTTATCTCTTCTTGATCTGCATCATCATTACTTGCTATCTCATCTATGTCAAGAGTATTGTCCTATCCGAGGACATGCTTCTTTTACTTCCTGGCCAGGAGTATTTATTTTATGTGTTGAACGAACTACAATTCCGAGGCACTGAGTTGAATAATTTTTTGATGTGTATCACATTTGTTATCTTCTTCATTACAGGTCAGAGCTTGACAGGTGTAGTAGGAAGTCCTGCATATGTAGCTCCGGAAGTGCTGTTGGGTAATTACTCTGAGAAAGTGGATATCTGGAGTGCTGGTGTCCTGCTACACGCACTTCTAGTTGGTATGCTCCCATTTCAAGGCGATTCTCTGGAAGCTGTGTTTGAGGCTATCAAGAAAGAAAAACTTGATTTTCGTGGGGATGTGTGGGACTCAGTATCACAGCCTGCTCGTGATCTACTCTCTAGCATGCTGACTAGGAGTGTTTCAGCAAGGCTTACTGCAAATGAAGTTCTAAGTGAGTAATTTCTAGTTTACTCTCCTTCATTTAGGTCTTTTGGCTATGGTAATGATCATAATTGGCACTAGTTTGCTTGGTAAGTTGATGTGTCGAGTATTATGTTGACACCGGTGTTTAGTTGGGTTTATTTCTTAAAGTGTCCATAGTATATTATTCGAGACAATAATAGTATAAAACAGTAAAATTGAAACAAAAACATTAAAAAGGCCTACTTAGAGTATTAGGTTGTTTGCGCCTTATGTTTTGTGAATGGACAAAAGGTTGGATATATTTGCTTGTTATACAGCATGCCTAGGCTTAATATTGAGCATTGGGCATAACGTTGAAAGGAATGTGCCTAAATCTTACGAACAAATTTACGATAAGTAAATAAAGAAATTTATTCATGTAATTCTCATCTGGCAATGTCATTATAATATATGTTTCATATGGGAATTTGAAATTATCTCGTTGGTCATCCGTTTCTGCATGGAACATTACAACTGCATGCACTAATTAATCTCATACTTCTGTTAACACATTGGGCATTTTTGGAATGGAATCTTATTCTCGGTTTTGATCATGACAGTTTTAGATATTTGACTTTCCTCGGTGAGTTCTATATGACTACTGATCATCAATCTTTTGTTCTTTGGAACTTATTGTTAAATGTGTTTTTTCAGGGCATCCATGGATTTCATTCTACACTGAACCCACATTGAAAACCTTAGCTGTCAAACCAAAGATGCTGAACACTTTAAAACAGACGACTTCTCTACCTGTGGCAGAGTCTGAGAGAAACAAGTTAATATCCCGAAACACTCTCAGTGAAGATTCTAGTCCAACTTTAGTATCTGGTGGTTCGACTGAAGGAGAGGATGGTGGTCTGGTTGATGTTCTCGCTGTTGCAATTTCACGCATTAGAATATCTGAACCTAAGAGAAGCAGGTTATGTAGCCCGGCTCGGCCAATTGAACAGGAGTGTTCGTCTAATTTGAAGACTGGAAACCTCTGTACAGCATTTTGACTCCAAAGTAAACCTGCTGATGCATCTCGCAATTTTGAATGTTGCCGGGGTGGAAGATAACTTATATTAGCTGAGCCTTACCAAGACAGTGACAGAAGAAAGACGATTCGTCGTCTAGACTAGAAGGTGCGATTAACCGACTTTTATGTACATAGAATGCTGACCCTTATATTGTTGATTATAAGGTCATGAGATAATAACTACCTAAGTTGATGGTTGTGCATTGTTCAAATTTTAATATGACCTAACGAATGTTGAAAGCTGATATGGTGTATCTTGTAAGTAAATCTGAGTTCGATAATCTAATAGGTATATAATATCATGTCAAATTTTTATATTTATTTTGTTCCATCGTGTGTTCACGTGAAAATGAAACCTGGATAACAAGTTCACCCGCCATAAAATTTGTAGCTAAAGTTTTTATGTGGTTAAAAAAATTTCACGCAGCTTCCAAACCGTCAACCCCTCCACCCTCACCCGGTACAAGCTTCCAATACATGCAGTTTCAGAATCAGAAAAAAGCTCAAAAAATGCACGTAAGATTTCGACTCTGTTATCCACCAAAACTCTAATTCCTTGCCATTTGTGCATGCTCCCAGTTATCTTCCAAATCCAATTCCCTCCTCACCCTACCACCATCTCTTTCATGGAATTTCATGTACCAATGGCAAAGGGCTATAAACTTGAGAACGATGATTTTTCAAGATTGCACTTGAGCTCAAAATCATGGACTCGAAACTGTGAAGCTTGGTGTCTTCTCTCCCACTAAAAGACCCATGTTACTCTAGGACTGCTCAACGCGGACACACATGGTTCATGAGCTCCATATACAAATGAAGATTCTCATCACAAGCCTCAAAAAGTAGGGTGTTGTACCTTAAAGGAGACGACACGAATGAAGAATCATGGAATTCATATGCACTTGCATGGCCTCAAATCCTACCCGAAAATGCCAACCTTATGAAAGGCCTTACTTTTGTGTCATATTATCCGCTACGATACCATTTGTTGCATGGCAAATCAATTTGCAGTGCCAAGATGGTGGATATTATTAACATTGGGGTGAATTGAGGACAAAAATGGGACCTTGGTCGACGAATTATGTGGAAGCCATGTACGGCAAAACCTTAAACATCGAAAAGTTTGACAAGATTAAGGACGGGATTGCTTTGAGGAGGCAATGGTGATTAGTCACATTGAAGGGAGAATGTTCAGGAAAAAAAAAAGAGAGAGAGAGAATGGGTGTTTATGATTTGTTGGGGGTGTAAGGCTAGGGTGTACTGTAATGTGAGCTTGGAGGGTACGATTGCTGAGGTTAATGAAAAAGGGGTACCGGTGATCGGAATGACAATGTTCATGATGACCGGAGCAAGAATGACACGGCTGTGATTGGCATCTTCGGCAAGGCCTGCCAGAAGGTCGAGGGCATCCGGTTTCTGGTGGCTCATTCTAATAACCTCACCTTTAATTCCTTGCTAATCTATGAGATCGATTTGAATGATCTTTGCTCACGGGACAATAGCAGTCTCGAGAGAGAAGAGTAGAGATAATGAAATTTCTTGCCCCCGTTTAAATGTCCTCCACTAAATTTTTGATTCCTCAAAACCTGGGCACTTGTTAACCTGGGCATTTGTTAACACTAGTAGTTGACACGTTCGTTGCATGAATTTTGTATTTGTTGTGTTTTTATTAATGTAGAAATTGTATATGTTAAAAAAAAGTAGTTCAAGATTTATTGAATTATTCAAGAGTCTTGGAAGCATATAGTCTCACTAATGCTCTATCTAACAAGGTGATTATTTCAAAAGCTAATATTACTGTACAGAGAAACTCACCAAATAAAATTGAAAACATCATGTGTATGTAGAACATGACAGTTCATGATAATATAAATGTTTGACATACATAAAGATTGCAGGTTTACAAGAGTAATAAATATTTGATTCATTAAATAATAAAGCATGAATTGAAAAATGAAAATGCATAACAAAGAAGTTGTAATGCAACATTTACAAAATATATAGAGCAATAGATCTGGAAGACCTAGATTTGAGCAAGAAAGAGAAGTTAGTTTTAGATTGTGAGTTAAGTAGACTGTTCTATATTGAACATCATAAATTATTACAAGTGTCTAGTAAATGTGAATTTGAAATACAGAACTTGAGCACAATTTAAAGGCACATCTAGCAAAATTTAGAAACTTCTTTGATAGTGAGATGATATCAAAAAAAATAAAATCATGAGATCAACATCTATGTTATGAACCTTATATGATTTCAAATGGTTGTGTCTTAAGGGGAGATGCTTCTACAGATGAAAGAATGTAACAGATTATTGTTGCCTCAGTACACAGAATTCAAATTGGCATTTCCGCATTACAATAGACACGCAATTTAATCAAAATTGTGATCAAACTTCCACAGCTTGCTTTTCATAAGAGAATTCATCGTTAACTACCTTGGAAATAAAATACAAACTTTTCTTAGATTCTACTGAATAAAATAAATGGAAGATTTACCAAATTTAACATGCCGTTAAAGCATATTATGACATAGTGTTTGAAGCCCTATTTGTACGCTCAATAGTTAAAACTTGCATATAATGAGACAATAATGTGAATCATTCCATATAACTGCACATATATTGAATTACAAGTGGAATAAGGAATTTTTAATTATGTAATGTCTAGAAATGTCATACTTACCTTAACTTTGCAGAGTAAAAAAAGCCCAATTTTTGTTAACACGATCAATGGTGAACTTTTCAACTGGAATGCATCAATTGAGCAAAATATACCAAACTATACAAGCTTATATGTTTCTAAAGTTATACCATAAGTAAAAGTTAAGCAACAATAAAAAATTTAAAAGTGTTATAGATATAACATGGTTAAACAAGTTCTTCGCCTCAAAATATTCTAAATCACCCATGTAGTAGTCAAAAACCTATTTGCTAATATTGAGTACGAAATCAATTTAATACAAGAACTAATCAAAAACATGTCTAGAACTGATAAAACAACAGTTCAAACATATCACATGACAAAGTAATCAGCGAAGAAAGTCAATATTAGCACATTGTATAGTTGCATACATAACCTCTGAACTGTGAAAATGCTAAGTCATAGATCAAATTGAAAAAAGGTAACAGAAATAACCCTGCTATATAGTCGATGGGAAATCAAATTACCTATCATGTGAACGATATAATAAAAGAAACTAAATATGATGACTAAGTAATCTGATTCATTCACATCCACATTATAATTTTTGAAATTCATTATACGCATGGAAACTTCATTTATAAAACTAAGAGGAAGCTTGCAGGTGTTCGTACAAAATATTATTCCAATTAAATAAACTTATAAAATATAGCATTCACTATTTATCTCCAATTATGCATTTGAACACTTTGCGAAAATAGAAAGCGACACTTACCACAATTCCAGATCTCCTTGGCTTTGAAAATGCTTCATCTGAATTGAAATTATTTATTATAGATACGCATTATGTCCCACAATTTATTTTCTCTATATCTTACTATTCATTGAATAAATCTATTGGAAAAAAATCTCTAAAAATATTCATTTTTTATTCCAAAAGTTTTCTAATGAGTTTAATTCACTATTTAATCGAGTAGAATGAATTGTCAAATGTACATTGATCATAACTAAATAATTGACAACATAATTCATGATAATATTGTTCAAATAATTAAATAAATCAAATCCATATTGAAAATTGACTTGTCAAATGTATATTCATCATAACTAAATAATTGACAAAATAACTAAGGATAATATTGCTCAAATTGCTCAAATGATTAATAATTAAATATATATTGAAAAACGAAAAGTATTGTATTATTGAAATAATTAAATGTATATTGAAAAATGAAAAGTAAGGTGTTATTGAAATTATTGATTTATAATAAAAATAAAACCATTCAAAAAATAATTCTCCACTTCCAGTAAATTTAATAAATTCCGGATTTACAACATATATCGGATATGCAACTTACCGTATTTGCAATTTACTGGATATGCAATTAACATACCATACCAGATATGCAACATACCGTATACGCAACTTATCGGATATGCAACAACATACCGTATAAAATTGGATGACTGGATGAGTAAAAACTGGAAATGAAAAGGTGCTAAGATAGTATACAACAATGATATCACTTATGAAATAATGTAATTCTCATTTATTAACGCGTAATGCTATTCATAGTTAACGACTGCAGTAATCATTCTATGTGACAAATTATTATTTGAGATGTTAATTTTCAATAATTTTGTTACCTCAAATAACAAGTTGTCATACAGGAATATTATTACAGTCACTGTCTATAAATAGCATTACTCTGAACTAACAAGAGCTAATGCGCCAAGATTAGTGAGAACAATTAAATGGGGACATCAGATCTCAACTAGATAGATTTTTTGGGAACCAGATGCTCCTTTATTAGAATTTATTGTTTCAAGAGGATTGAGAATTCGATCATTTTTCTTTTATAACTATAATTATTAATATTCACTTATTTATTTATTCAACTAAAAAAATTAGTTTGAGGTGGACAAATCAACTTAACTCCAACTTATATTTTCAAGCGTTCTTCATAGCCCTTAGCTATTTCATTGGTGTTCGTTACATTTCTTACTCCACTCATCGTTGACCTTGTAGTATACTACCCTTATTTATTTATTTAAATTATTGGCGACATGTGTCGTGTCTCGATCAAGATCTTTTTAGGGCCGTATGATACCACATTGTCGATGTGAAGGGTCCATACATTTTGACACCTCTTTAACATCTCTTCAAACTTAGTTAATTGGGAATCTTACTTGGAAGATTCATTGGAGTAGGAGATTGACACACTCCATGGTCCCTCAATCATGTTATTTCAAAGTTGATGGGGGCATGCCCACTTTATCTTGATCACAAGGCACTTCCTCGAATAAGCTCGTATGATTTATTTGTCTCTCGACTCAAGCCAACACTATCCTCTAACCCAAAGAATCCACCTTGGAAGTTGTATTGAAAAACTTTTCAATAATTCTAGTCTTTCTATAATACGTGATTACTTAGATAATATTATAATTTATCAACTTTCATTCGAACAATTCAAATAAAAATCTGAACTTTACTTGAAACTTGAGAATCAAAATGAATCAAAATCCCCTTAAGATTTAATTACTTAGAGCAGTTGGCCGAAACACTTTTGCATGGCTACTATGATCTGTCAACTCGAATCAAAACAAAAATAATCAGTGCCAAATTATGAAAATATCGCTCATATATTAGAATTTTTTTACAATAAATGAATAATCATTGTTATATATAATTGGACCAAGGCCCACTTACTGTCTACCTCTAATGGACTTAACCCATCATGTCTGCGAAAATACCAGCATGACTTGTTGAACTGCACGTGGCCCAATCCTTCAAAAGATTACGTGCACGTTTGGCAGATTAAAATTTAATCTCAGTTTCGGTTCGAGTGCAATGTGATTGAAAATAATTTTTAAAATATAATTTTAAAAGAATCTCACCCAAACAAACCCTAAATATTGTGCGAAAAAACGAATTCAACAAGAAAATATTTTAATTATTTTATTGAAAAGCTTGACACGTGATAATTATTGATAAATCGATAGCAACGAGAGTTGAACTTGAATATTTAGTTTGATCTAATATTTCATTAATTGATTAGAAGAGTGTGGGATGGGTTCAATTTAGGTTAAACTGGTCCCTTGTACTCAATGAATGATACATTTCTTACAAGTCAAATCTGTTTTTTTTATACATCAAATAAAAAAATGTTATTTGCAATTGCATATTATCGTAATGTATCGGATCACTAACCGTCACATATATGTTACATAGAGCGACTGCGGTAGTGAGTGATTACAAGTAGTATTATTCAAATAGAATAATATTCATGCCTAAAATTTGGAAATAATAAGTGTTTGTTTGGCAATGCTTATATTTGCTTATAAGTGGTGAGTACTATGAAATACGTGAATAATAACTGAACAATAAATTGTAGGTCTCGGAATCATAGATTTCTATTCGATTCCAAGAATTACATAGAACCAATTATTCCATTTACGAAGTACCCAAATATTAACGAGGGATTTTGGTTTTTGAAATATGCGAACTAAATTACCTGATACCTCTAACAATTATAGCTTATTACGATGAAAAACAGTGATTAGCCCCTGTTTGAAACCCATTTTGAAGAGAATATAAATTTTGGAACAGTGATTGATGTAAGAATGTGTGGTGAAAAAGTGATGAAAAGTTTTTGATTTGTATGTAATATTATTTTATTTGGAGAATGTATGATTAAAATGAAGAATGAGAATAAGAAATTAATGGGTGTCAAAGGGGACAGAGGTATGCATTGATTGAAGTGGACAAAGATTAATAAAAGCAGTGTGGTAATTACTACAGCTAGCTAGAAGATGACAGCATGGGCCGGATGGCCCATAATTCTGACTATGCCTTATGGATTATAAGCCCATCCATATAAAAATGGACCCACAAATGGAAAGACAAAACCAAACTGTCTTCATCCTACTTAATACAGTATGGATGGTTGTACAAAATAAGCAAAGAAAAAGTAAATTTTATTATTATATACAAAATAAGAAGTTGTGTGTTTTTAAATAAGATTATTCTATTTCATCTTAATGTGTTATCGAATTTTTTACCGAATCGCCACATGACGGTCCCTTATTGGGGGGGCGCCTGGGCCCACAAGCGCCCCCCAATAGGGGACCGCCATGTGACGATTCGGTAAAAAATTCGGACAGTATAGCAAGGTCCTTTTAAATAAGTGATTATCAATAAATTTACTTTTACTTTCATGCCACATACTCTTTGTCACGAGAATGTGAGGCCCACCTTGACGCTTACCTGAATTCTGCTTCTCGGCATCATAATCAGCTAAAAGAAAGTTACTGGTTAGTTAATAATAACCTTTTCACCAGAATATCAGCATCAGTTAAAAAGTTGTCC
This sequence comes from Fraxinus ornus, assembly GCA_903798235.1. NCBI lineage: Eukaryota > Viridiplantae > Streptophyta > Magnoliopsida > Lamiales > Oleaceae > Fraxinus > Fraxinus ornus. The sequence goes on from CAIGRF010211536.1 coordinate 55,037, forward strand.
ATGCTCCATCATAAACCATAAAATTCTAAGTATATGGTGCGTTATATGCTCCACCTACTACAGCAACTACTCATAACTCTCTTTATGTAGATGAGAATGTTTTGTGATTGTGATGTGTGAGTATGCATGTTGGACCATTCGTCTAAAGGCTTAAACATTTTTTTGTTTTTGTTTTTGTTTTTGTTTTTGTTTTTGTTTTTTTTTTTTTCGTTCAAGTTTCATTCTTAAAAAATTGATGTCAAATTAAATTTACCATATCGAGAGGAAGTTTAAAAAAGAACCCTTATCAGGGGTTGGAATTCTGTTCTCAACTATGTTGATCGATTTTGAATGACACCGTTTATGAGAGATTAGAAAAATCAATGTTCGTTAGGTTTTTTGGACATCGCTCTTAGATAGTTTAGAAATCATCTAAAATCGATGTAGTATAATTTTGATAATTTCTCTTAACCCTTCAAATCGATATATTTTGACATTTTCTCATATTCTATTCAAATTTTATCATCTATAAATTATTATTTTTTCAACTAACATATTTTTCTCAAAACTAATATATAACTAAAAAATCATTTATGCTTAAAAAAAAATTTACTTTATAATTAAAAAACTTACTTATTTGTGTAAAAAAGAAATTACTAATAAGACAAAAAATCACTTATAAAATATATAAAAAAGTTATTTATAAATATAAATATTCTTATGTGTAATAATTATTTAAAAGCATAAAATTAACTTATAATTGTGAAAATACTTATAGTAAAAAAAAAATACTAACTTGAAATTTTAAGTAAATATTTAAAATATTAATTTATGAGTAAAAAAATTACTTTCAAGTAAAATATCACTTATTAATAAAAAAAAATTCCTGCAAAATATTATAAATTTAAAATTTCACTAAGCCACGTATATGTAATTTTATTAATTAAAAAAAAATTCAAAATCGATAAGTAATAAACTGTCAGGAGTATTTTAACTTCGGAAAACGTCCGGTAGTACCCCAAAACTCTCAACCACGAGCTAAAGGTAGCTTAAAAAGAAGGAACTGGAACAGTGAAACTCCATTTCTAAGCTGAATAATAGAGAAATGATACCTGGACTTGATTAGTTTAAGAAAAGAATTATGAACGAAAAGATCCAAAAACAGTGTTAGTATGCCCATTACTTCACAGCCTGTGGAAGGCCTTGAAACTCTTTGAGAAGCCGACAATTAGAGATAATTCCAAGCAACCCATGTGGGATTCTTCCTTTTTACTCGGCAGTTCAGCTTCTCCATTAGTTATGCTTTGTTGTTTTAGCTCAAACTCTCTAGTCTAATCAATTTCTTGCGACACTCTGCTCTGAATTATCTGTTTTTTACACGATGTGGGATTCAGAAACTGAGTCTGTTGGAGGACGAGATTTCAGTAATGGAGTTCTCACAACAGGCAAACATGGAGTTAAGACAGATGGTTTTGAGCAAAGAGGACAGTCTTGGTATGTATGATCGTTAAAAATCACAAGAAATTCTGGGTTCAAGCTATAATTGCAAATAATTTTATTTGCTGTTCTTGAAGTGTAAATTATGGAATTTTTTTTGTGTAAATAGGTATGTTGCAACTGATATTCCAAGCGACCTTTTAGTTCAGATTGGAGATGTTAGTTTCCATTTACACAAGGTAATTTGATTTTATGTGTTTAGTCTCTATCTGTCACTCTGGTTGGACTATATCCAGCCTAATCGTAGAATACAGTTATTCTTCGACTCCAAATCGTCCTAATATTCGTACTTTATATCGTTATAGTGAAAAATAAATGGTTGTATCCCTCATGTTGAAGGCAAGTACTATAAATCTGCCCATACTATTTTCCTGTTTATTATTGATCTTGAAAGTAGGAATTTGGGCTTAATCATGTCATTTGTGTGTTTGTAGTATCCTCTTCTTTCTCGAAGTGGAAAGTTAAACCGAATCATATATGAATCACGGGATGGAGAATTAATCAAGATGGTACTAGATGACATTCCAGGAGGGCCTGAAGCCTTTGAACTGGCAGCAAAATTTTGTTATGGAATTGCTGTTGATTTAACAGCGACTATTATCTCCGGCCTAAGATGTGCGGCAGAGTATCTAGAAATGACAGAGGATTTGGAAGAAGGTAATTTGATATTCAAAACTGAAGCTTTTCTCAGTTATGTGGTATTATCATCATGGAGAGACTCCATATTAGTATTGAAAAGCTGTGAAAAACTATCGCCTTGGGCGGAAAATCTCCAAATTGTTAGAAGATGTAGCGAGTCTATTGCTTGGAAGGCTTGTGCTAATCCGAAAGGAATAAGATGGCAATATACAGGAAAGCCCCTGAGAGTTTCCAGCCCGAAATGGAATGAGATGAAAGATTCTAGCCCAAGTAGGAACCAGCAAGTGCCCCCGGATTGGTGGTTTGAGGACGTTTCTATTCTCCGGATAGATCATTTTGTACGTGTTATTACTGCGATTAAGGTGAAGGGGATGAGGTATGAATTGATTGGAGCTGTGATTATGCATTATGCAAGTAAATGGCTCCCTGGTTTGATCAAAGAGGGGTCAGCATCAGGGGCACCTGGCGATGATGGAAGTAATATTACTAATAGTAATGGAAGTAGCAGTAGCTGGAAAGGGGGACTACATATGATTGTGGCTGGTACTAAAGAGGATACACCAACTCTTCAGGCCAAAGATCAAAGGATGATTATCGAAAGCCTCACAAGTATAATTCCCCCACAGAGAGATAGCGTTTCGTGTAGCTTCCTTCTTAGGTTGTTAAAAATGGCAAACATGTTGAAAGTGGCTCCTGCTTTGGTTACTGAATTGGAAAAAAGGGTTGGAATGCAGTTTGAACAGGCTCAATTGGCAGATCTTTTGATACCTTGTTACAACAAAATTGAATCACTGTACGATGTTGATCTTGTTCAGAGGCTTTTGGAGCATTTCCTAGTTCAAGAACAATCAGAAAGTTCAAGTCCTGTGAGACTGTCGTTTTCTGATAAAAATTTGTATGATTCAGCTCAGAGGGTGACGAACCCAAATGCCAAGATGAGAGTAGCAAAGCTCCTCGACAGCTATCTTACAGAGGTTTCGAGAGACAGAAATCTGTCGTTGACGAAATTTCAGGTACTGGCTGAGGCTTTGCCTGAATCAGCCAGAACTTGTGACGATGGATTGTATAGAGCAATTGATTCATATCTTAAGGTACATTGAATCTGTGCGCTATTTTTTTTTTCTGAATTATGTTCTGATCATATTTATATTCTCATTTTTATCAGCTATCACCCTAAGGACATGATGGAATTATGAGATACAAAATCATCTGTAAGAATCGAAAATTCTAAAATAAGCAAAAAGTTTATGACATGATGAGTAACTAGAAATAAAGACTCAGATTACAGTTTTGGCATGCCTCCTGTCACTAAAGTTTGCTTGTGCAATTGTATCTTTTGCCAAGCTAATTTTGGTTTTCCCCCTTCAATTTCAAATAGATTTTGTTCTCTGGAATCTATATCTTGTATCAAATAAACCATTTTTTGATCATTCGTAGTGATTTTTCTCAATGATAGGCTCATCCAACACTAACAGAGCATGAAAGGAAGAGACTGTGCCGTGTGATGGATTGCCAAAAGCTGTCAATTGATGCATGTATGCATGCTGCACAAAACGAAAGACTCCCAGTACGAGTTGTAGTGCAAGTTCTCTTCTCCGAGCAGGTGAAGATTAGTAATGCGATAGCCAACAACTCTCTTAAAGAAACCGGTGAATCCCAGTACCAGCCCTTGATATCAAACCGCAAAACATTACTTGAAGGAACGCCACAATCATTTCAAGAAGGATGGGCTGCAGCCAAAAAAGATATCAATACTCTGAAGTTTGAACTGGAGAGCGTCAAGGCTAAGTACTTGGAACTCCAAAATGAAATGGAAAGTTTACAGAGGCAATTTGATAAGATGGCAAAGCCAAAACAGACATCTGCTTGGACTTCCGGGTGGAGAAAACTGAGCAAGATCGGTAAAACAACAGAAAACAACGATGTGGCATCTCAGGTGGCAAATGCAGAGACTAAGAAGATGCCTAGAAGGTGGAGAAATTCCATTTCATAAATGATAACTCTACAATTCAACTCTGTATTGCCAGGTTTGTTTTTCATTTTATTCTTCCTCTTAGAATATTCAATGAGTTTCTTATTCGATAAAAAGTATTATAATCTTATCATCATTGTTGCTGTATTGGGGTGATTAGTTTGTTTGTAACTGTTGTCACTTATTTAAGTGTGCTTGTGCTTGGAGATTGTAGCTCTGGTTGAGTTGCACCAACTGAAACAAACTGTATTTCCAATTGACTATATTTCCCTCAACTCATCCATGACCAACGTCATCACTCAAAAGAACGCGATGATATTGTAGATGTCAACATGTTACTATAGTTGGGATTGTTTTCTATTTAGTCTATGTTAGGTCTTGGAGTCCCATCTTTCATATTTATTTATTTTTTGGAAATTTCATTCAAGAATTGGCAAGGTAATCCCATTGTATCCATCTTGATCAAGCTGTAGATCTCCCCCTGAAGGTCTTGCGGATGTATAATCTAAAATCTCCTTTCCTTGTAGCATGTGTCTACCATCCAATCAGCCATACTGTTGGTCTCAGAATCGCATTTTTCAGAAGATTAATAGTAACAATTTTGTAGACAATATAAATTTTGCAGAAAATTAAAAGAACACGAAGGATTTTTCGTCACTAATGGCCCGGATGTTCAGCCTTAGGCCTACTCATCCGTTAAGTATCTACAAGAAGATTATGCTCGATTCCACTATGAACTCACCAATAAATAGTACAAATATCTAAAGAAATCAAAGATTTCTTCAAGTTTTCTCTCGCCTCTCTTTCAACACAAAGATCAAATAATCTATACAAATTTCTCTTAATCGATTGTTTATCAAAAACAATCACAGCCAAAACTCAACAAATTTATAGAGAGAACATGAACGATTACAAAAAAAGAATCAAACGAGAAAATCCTAGAAAACCAATCACTTAGAAAATGTTGCAATATACTCAGCCTTAGTAGAAGATAAGGCTACAAGTTTTTGTAGTTGGGACTTGAAACTTATGCAACCATTACAGAGAGTAAAAACATAAGAAGAGATGGATATTCTTTTATCCAATTCACCTGCAAAAGTTAGAATCAGTATATTCTTTCAAAATTACACCTTCATTACACCTTTGAAATGTTTTACCTAAGTCAAGTGAGCCCTTTAAGTATCTTAACATTCATTTTATTGCTAACCAATGAGTTCCACTTGGGTTAGCCATAAATCTACTCAAAATACTGATACCATGAGGTAAATCAGGTCTAGTACATATTATAAGATACATAATGGAACCAACAGTATTCGCATAAAGTATTTTTCTCATCCTATCAAATTCTTCATCAGTTTTAGGAGATTGTTCACTTGACATTTTAAAATGATTTGAAATAGGTAAGGTTACATGTTTACATTCAATTATAGAAAGTTTTCTAAAACATTTTTCACATAGGCATATTGATTCATATAAAGCACACAGTTACTTCAATCTCTTTTTATTTCCATTCCTAAAATCCCTTTAGCGTGTTCTAGATCTTTCATTTCAAATTCAGTTTTTAATCTTAATTTAACAAAATCAACTTCAGATCTATCATGGCAAGCAGGTAGCATATCATCAACATATAAGAGTAAGTAAATAGAATCTGGGTACCTAATAGAATCTGGTCACCTAAACATTTGAAATAGAAGCATGAATCAATACTACTCTTAGAAAAACCCAAGTTTTGAACATATGAGTTGAGTTTTTCATATCATTGTCTAGGTACTTGATTCGGCCATAAAGTGACTTCTTTAAAAGACAAACTTTTTCAAGTTTAGAATTCAGTTCAAAACCCTTTGGCTGATTCATATAAATTGTTTCATCAAGGTCACCATTTAAGAATGTAGTTTTAACATCGAGCTGATTCAATTCCCAGTTGAAATGAACAGAAAGAGCAAGCAAGATTCCAATAGAAGTATATTTAGCAACTGGTGAGAAGATTTCATTAAATCTATACCCTCCATTTGAGTAAACCCTTTGATCACAAGTCTAGCCTTGTATATTTTACCTTCAATACTGGGTCCACTCTCTTTCACTTTGTAGACCCATTTACAATTATTAACTTTATGATCCTTATGTTTATTAACCAAAATTCATGTCTCATTTCTAATGAAGAAGATCATTTCTTCTTTCATGGCTTCCATCCAAAATTTGGATTCTTTGCAGTTAATAGCTTCTTCAAAAGTTGTAGGTTTAGAATTGACAAATTCCAATTCAGAATAGAGGGTAACAAATTCATCCGTATTGATTCTGGTAGAAGAAATCTTCTACCTCTATCTCTCATTAACTGATAGTCTGAAAGAGTATTATTCTAGGTTTCATTTTCTGATTCATCTTGAGCTTGATCTATTTCTGATTGAGTAGTCTCCACCCCAATCAGATCATTAGGTTCATCAGAATTATCTTCGTTACTTTCCAGAACAATTTCTTTAACAGTAACAGATTCAAGTTGTTTCTGATTTGCAAAACCATTGCAAGGAAAAACATTTTCATTAAAGACAATATTTCTGCTTATGATAACTTTAAACCCATTTTGTTCCCAAAGTCTATATCCCTTAGACTCTTCACCATAACTAAGAAAAACATATTTTAAAGATCTGGGTTCAAGTTTGCCTTCATTTTGATGAGAATAAGCAGCACGTCCAAAAAACATAAGTTTGGAATAATCTGATGGCTTTCCAGACCATAGTGATTCAAAGATTTGAAAATAATAGCACTAGAATGAATCTTATTAATCAGATGAGTGGCAGTTTATAAAGTTTCACCCAAAACTTAACAACATACACCTAACCTTTTCAAGTAAAGTTCTATTCATTCTCTCTGCAACTCCATTTTACTGAGGAGTGTATGTTGTTGTTCTATGCCTTAAGCACCAAATTCTTTATAGACAAGATCAAAATCAGTATTACAAAATTCAAGTCAATTATCTATTCTGACTACATTGATTTTCTTACTAGTTTGATTCTCAATCATCAATTTTCATTGTTTAAAATTTTGGAAGGTGTCAAATTTAGTTTTTAAAAGGAATGTCCAAATTTTTCTTGAAAAATCATCTACAATTAGTAGATAAAATCTATATCAACTCAGGGTACTTACTGATGCGGATCCCAAAGGTCAGCATGTAAATAATCAAGTATTGAAGTGGATTTATGAATTCATGTTTTGAAAGGTAGCTTATTTTGTTTTCTAACGACACAATCTTCACGAAATTTTAAAATGTTAATATTATCTTTTCCAAAACATTCAAGTTTGTTAAGAACCATCAATTCCTTTTCACTAACATGCCCTAATCTTTTACGTCGGATTAAGGATTTATCATCAGAAGAATGAACAATAGCTGATAAGTTTCCAACTAATTGTTCAGCTTGAAGTGTGTAAATTCCATTAACCTTGGGTGATGAAATTAATTCCTTAGAATTGAAATTCACTTTGGTAAACCCCTTATGAATTTTAATTTCATATTCATCATCTAATTCTCCCAAGGAAATCAGATTTCTTTGAAGATAAGGGACATACCTTGTTAAAGGCTGCTCAAGGATATGACTGTTTTCTAATAAAAGGTTAACTTTACCAATACTTTTTATTTTAGAAGTCATATCATTTTCCAATTGAACTTGACCACCATTAAGATCATCAAATTCAGTAAATCATTATTTAATGGGATATATGTCACGCAAAAATATATTTGGAATGTGAACTCCTCGCAAGTGTACGGATCGTTGACGAGTAATAACGTTGACTTTTCGAGTTCGAATATCGTTCCCACGGAGATTTATTTAAGTTTATTTCTATTTACTATGACCTTAACCGAAAATATAATATTAACTAGAATTAAATCAATTACGATACAAGTGTGAATTATTAAACTAAATGTAATTGATGGTTGAATACAAATTTTATGTAATTTATGAATGAAGAATGCACTAGGATCCCGAATTCCCAAGTAATATTTATTTCTAACCCTAGTTTTATAATTTGACAATACGAATCCAATTATGACGAATCAATATTCCTATCTTATCCAACAATCTCTCTCGAGTAATGTTGGACCTACCCTCACATGCGACCCGACTATATATCTATGACGGATACGAATATACAAGAATGTATGCGATTTAATGAACATTTAGAGATTCACATAAGGCATAACGGTATATTTCTATC
>CAIGRF010211562.1:20816-41166 GCA_903798235.1 Fraxinus ornus
AAAAAAAAAAGAAAGAAAGAAGAAATCCAAAGATCTAACCATACACATCTTGACTAGTTTTTATATAAACCCCTTCACAATATACTCTAAATTAAATAAGAATCGCTTCACTTTACATATCTACCCCCCTCTCCCTTAAAACAATGTGCTATGTTGTCGTTTGACTCAAACTCTAGTGGGTATTGGAGTCTAAATTGGAGTGGTCTCGAAAAGATCAAAATTATGGATATGAGGAAAAAAATCGTTGCATTTTCGCTAGCATAACGCTATGTGGACGCTCGAGCGAGCCTGAAATAAAACAACCCGAGACTTGATCACTCTCCTGGCGCTGCTCAGTAGTTCGAGCGACGGGACTGTCGCTCGCCTCTCATCCGCTTGTCGCTCTTGTCTGATCCAATCCCGTTTTCGTATTTTGCCATATATATGACATGACTTGCATAGAGAAAAACACAAGAAAAACATTCTTATTATATTCTCTACATGTTCATTATTTCATTATTACTATTATCTTGCCATCCGTTTCCTAACATGCTATTATTATTTTTATTCACATATGACGAATTGTATTAGTTTAATGTTAATTTTAAAAGCGATCCAAACTAAAGGAATGATTCTTATTGACTTCGTGTGAATATAAACTTAAAATATTAGCAAGTTGATGTCTTAGTCATGCATTAGTACATTTGAATATGCTATTTATTTATTTAATTTTATTTTTTTTTTTGCAAAATTGGAATAAATAATAATTTATCAGGTAAATATATGGGCTGTTAAATTAACAAGCAATTAATGCACGAAGGTACCCCACACCTTTATTACATATCAACGGTGTTCTAAAAGGGATAGAGGAAATGTCTTGTCTTGACAGTAAGAGTGAATTAAGCAGTTAATTCTCAAGTTGATCGCGCCTCGGCGCACTTTATTAATTTTTTTTCTTATTTTTTTCCTTTTTCAAAAGCATTTTATTTAACTTTAATTTCAAAATTTCAAATAATTTTATCTATATAAATGTCAAAAATGAAAACTTGAAAATTGAAACTATGAAAAATAGTCTAACTTTTGTATTTCGAAAATTTAAAAATTGTATACTAAGCTCATTATGAAATTATTAAGTAAATGTAGTATTTTGATATTTTAGATGTTTGATATATATTATTTTAATTATTACATTTTTTAAGAATTATTAAAAACTTAAAATAATTTTAAATATAAGAAAATATTTTTTTAAGCTTAGGCCTCGCCTAAACTCGTAAAGTTTGAAGACTGACTTCCACGCTTAGCCACACTTTACGATTTTTAAAACATTGGTTATTTCTAGTGAAACAGAAATCTGACATATTTAGCCCATATTTGATGTAGATTAAAATTATATTTTTAGTAAATTTTGACAAAAGTTGATCACATGTATGGTTGAAAAGTTATAGATCATAAAATGTATAATTAAAATTAATTATTGATTTTAACTTGAGATTTTTAGTAATTTTTAATCTACGCCAAATAGAGGTAACTACTATTTTTTCTCAAGTTTGAGAAATTTTTTTTGCCACCCTACCATCTAGTTCTGGTAATGGTGGAGAATTTCAAAAAATTGGCCACTTAAACTAGTCAGACGCACGTGCAATGCACGTGCTACCGGCGCAGTTGGCTACTTAATAACGTGATTGTAAAAGCTTAATAAAACAAACATCAGTATAGCACTAGAAAACAGATTTCATCATCTATATACAAGTGAAATAGTATTGTAGTTAAAACTTTTTTTTTTCATCAAAAGATATCATGTTTATGATGAGTGCAAACAAAGATGGCACATAATAAAGAAATGTGGAAACAGAAAGAAATTGAAACATNCAATGGAACAACCTTTGAAATAGATAATTAAATGATCAAATCATAATCTCTAATGTTGGCTACATTGTATCTCTAGAAAAATAAATTACTCTATGAAAATATAAAAGAAAACACAATTCATGTTCTTAAACATTGATACAGAATATTGATAGAGAATAAGAGAGCTTGTTGATTTGTGGATTCCTCAATATCCAGAGTGTTTTCTCTGGTGTGGCTGCAAGATTGCTTCCCAAAGTCCTTTAATTGAACCCTTCAAGCCGTATTTATAGTCTCGCGTTTAAACTCGTCAGTTTTAGGGCTTATGTGGCGGACTGATATCGTTGCGGCGCAGCTACGCTTCTTTTGGGCGCAGGGGCGCCTCAGAATAGCGCGAGGGCGCCAATACCTGAATTGCTCATAATTGATTCCATCTTCTCATTGTTGACTTTCCTTTTATGAAAGTACCTGAATGTATCATAAAAACACATAAATGCAATAGAAATTCTCAAATTCAAAAGTGAAAGATATTTAATAACTCCGTTATAAAACCAATTTATCACCTAACAACACTTTACACTTTTTAGAATATTGCATATTAATATACTATCATCCCATAAAGATAAGATTACTTTACTTTTTTGTATGTATCAAATTATATGTCATTTTTCTTGTTAAAACTATAGTTAATTTTTAATTTTTTTAATATCTTCTTATTTATGTGTCTTGTTATTGGCAAATATAAACTATTCTTATTTAATGTAGATGTATATTATAATGAGAATAATGTAATTTAATATCAGTGGTACTAGAACACCAATTTAAATGACTACACTTTACATGATCAATTAAATGAATCATATGACTTTACATTTAAATGAATATATCATTTAATATCATGTAATTGCTACATAAATTAGTGCTTAATAACAATAGTTATGGAAAACATTACTCCGTAAAAAGTGTGAGTAAACTTTATATTTTTTTAAGTATATTAATTATATTTTCGTAATTCGTGTAAAAGTGAATCTTCGTGGGACAAAAATAGTATTTTTTTATAGTCAAATTTGTCATTAAGTCCCGTTTGGTACACATTAAAATTCTCATTTTCATTCTTTTACTCATTTTCAACAACTAATTCTTCAATAAAATAATATTTTTCACCACATCAATAATTCTTTCATCTTTTTCAATCATACATTCTCTATCAATTTATTATTTCAAAATACATTATTCAAAAATAATGTGTCTCAAATACACCCTAAAAAAGAAAAGAGGAGTAAGGGGGAAATTTGATAGTGGAGTGGAATTAGTCTTTTTTGCCTTGCAACTGATATATATTTTTTTAAAGTATATTGATTACATTTTCAATAAAAATACTATTCTTCGCATTATAAATTGAAATAATGAAGCCCAAGCAGGGGCAATAAGGTCTCCCACGCGCCACAACTCATCGTGGCTCTCCCCATCCAAGTAGATAACCTAATTATTAGATGAAAAATCCTTGTTTGTGAAATTGCAACAATGGCTCTCCAACTTATCTTCAATTGGCAAGTGCTGTTCAATTTTTTTTGATTCATGATAAACCTACTTTACTTCAAATTTTTGGGCATAAGTTCAATTTATAATACAAAACCAGGCTTTATTTGGATATGTAAGAAGTTAAAATATTTTAAACTCCTTGGACATTAAATTGAGAAAGGAGTAACCAGAGATGAATCAAATGTTAAAAATAATAAAAAAAAATGAATTTTTAAAAGCACAATAAAGAAGCTAATTGTGGTTAGGTCAATTGGTCCCAGTTGAAGGATTAATTCACTAGGTTTCATGTTGATTTTTTAACTTCTTAGGTTATAAATTAATACGATTTCCAAATTTACCATTCGAACTAGTCCTTTTGGTCGATTTTTCAATTAAATGAACTTTACAGTGGATTTTGTCAATTTATACTATTAAGCATAATGATGAAGTTAGGAGCTGATTTCGGTTAGGGCAAATTAAATTATGAAAAAAATTCAATTGACCTGTTTGATGTAGTTTTTTGAGAATATATTTTGTAAAGAAGTGATATTTTTTGAGAATGTGGTTAGGGAAAAATCAGGAATTCATGTGGAAAATTATTTTATTAATAAAATGTATGGTTGAAAGTGAAATTAAGAAAAAATAACTATCAAATCTATAGCAAATTCACTACAACTTATAGATTTGATCGGTTTATGTTGTTAGATAGTATGCAATTATAATAGAACGATCAATTTATGTTTGCCATAGAGTTGGAAACTAATTTGCTAGGTAAACAGTATGTTGGGGGACTAATGCTGCAATTTTCTCTTTGCATGTACACAACTCACAGGTGTGAGAGTGGTTTTTAAATTTGGCAAAACTATATATTTTATCATTGGCCGAGAGAGAACAACCATCACGTAGGGAGTGTCAACGAGTTGAGCGGAACTGAAACTTGAAGTTTGGACTCGACTCGAGTAAATATGGTTCAGACTTTTTTTGCACGAGCCGAGTCTAGCTTGTTTGACCAAAAAATTTAGGTTTGATTCGAACTTTTGACTCGAGCTTTTAGAAGCCGAATAGGGTTGGTTCAATTTTTTTTTTCCATAGCTGCCAGCTGTCGCAGGCAGCTGTGACAGCTGCCTGAATGTAATTAATTAATTATTTATTTAAACTTTATTTATTTATTTATTTTTATTTTTTAACTTCGCTCGATTGGTAGTGAGAGAGAAAAAAAGATAAAAAAATGCTGGGAGAAAGGTTAGTTCGTTGCTCTAAAAGGTCATTATTTTTCTTTGTTTAGCTGCTATTGACAACCCATTTAACAAAGATTCACAATTAATATTCGCATATAATATCGACTTCATCAAGAAGAAAATGGAAAAACAGTGATTTTTAGTATTCATAGATCCATTTCTTGGATGTGTAAAAATAGGGAGAAAGGACTTTGAAGAAATCTTTTTGCAATTATATATTGATTTTGTGATTTTCAAGAATAGATTTAAAGGGGGCGTCAACAAATTTTGTAATTGTTACAATGGAAAATAGTGGAACGCAATCATCGGAAAGTCAGCCGCCGCCGCCAGCTGAGGAGCTACTGAAAAAGATCCAAGAACTAGAAATAGGCCACGCCCACTTGAAAAAAGAGATGTCTAAGCTCATAACTTCATCAACACCAACTGCTCCAGGTGTTGTCGGTCATCGTCCAAGGCAGCGGTCCCATTCTGTTTCGCCGCAGCGGGCTCCACGGAGGAGGGGCGCTGGAGGAGATGGAAGTGGCGCGGCTGTGTGGAAGAGGGGTTTGGCCCCATTCCAGCAATCATCGCCGTTGCAGAGGGAGAGTAATAGCAGGGAGATGGATCGTGGGAGTGACGGTGTTGGTCAGGCGGAGGTTAAGTTTACCGATGGGCAGTACTTGAATATATTGCAGTCGATGCGGCAATCAGTGCATATATTTGATCTCAATTATCGGATTATTTACTGGTGAGTCAATAGAGCTGAACTTGGAAAGTTTCATTTGTGTCTTTGTTTGATTGATTGTGTTGGTTCTTAGCCGTGCTTAAAATCAGTTTTTTAGCATTTCTCAACAGAGACATGCTGCCCAAACATCCTTAATGCCTGCTTTTTATAAGTTCAAAAGGATGCAAAAATGGATTATTTATAACAATTTGAATGTGTTTAATAATGTTCACATTACATAAACATTGATGAACAAACTTGAGAGCTTCTTGAAATTAATTAGTACTTGGAATTTATTGAGTAATGTTACCATTTCAATGTAAGATTCAAATATATACAAATCTTTGCCAATATGATTCTATTTCACAGGAATAGAAGTGCGGAAAATCTTTATGGATATTCAGCTGCAGAGGCTTTAGGGCAGGATGTTACTGAGCTACTAATAGATACTCGAGATTTTTCTGTGGGTAGTGACATAGTGCATCGAGTGGCATTGGGGGAAGGTTGGACTGGGCAGTTTCCTATTAAAACTAAGAGAGGGGATAGGTTTGTTGCTGATGTGACCAACTCCCCTTTCTATCATGATGATGGCACTTTGGTGGGAATTATATGTGTATCAAGCGATCCCAGACCGTTTGAGGAAGCAAAAGCAGCAATGTCTCGGGTAAAAAGCTTGGAAACTGACTCTAGCTTTAGCAGACCAAGAAACATTTCTTCAGCAAAACTCGGCCCTGATCCTCAGCAGCCTCTACAAGTAGCAATAGCCTCGAAAATATCAAATTTCGTAAGTATTCTAGTTTTCTTGTTTATGCTATTATTATTTATGTAGCTTATGCTGACTTCAAGAAAATCTTGAAATAGGCTTCTAAAGTGAGCAACAAGGTTAAGTCAAAAATAAGGTCCGGAGAGAATAGCTCAGATTTTGATGATGGAAGTAGAGATTGCCATCACTCTGATCATATTCATGGTTTCTCAGATGCAGCTCTCTCTGACCACAGGGAGGATGCTGCCTCAAGTGGAGCTAGTACACCCCGAGGAGATATACATCCTTCTCCTTTTGGAGTATTCTCCAGTGCTAGCCATGAGGAACACTCTCCGGGTGTACCTTCCCGGGAATCTGGTGATGAAGGTGAAGGGAAACTTGGAATTTCTAAGATCATTACTTCGAAAGCAGGGGCTTGGATTGGTAAGAAAGGTTTGGCATGGCCATGGAAAGGAAATGAACAAGATGATGGAACAGAAGCAAAGACTTCGCGTTTTGTATGGCCGTGGTTAAACAATGACCTAGAAAATGAGTCGGGGCAGCAAAAGAGTCCCGGAGCCACTTTAAAATCTGAAAATCCACTTGCTGAAAATGATCGGTCGGCTAATAATGATGCTCCTGGATCGTGGTCCTCATCAATCAATGTTAATAGCACTAGTAGTGCTAGTAGTTATGGAAGTACAAGCAGTAGTGCTATTAATAAAGTTGATCCGGATATCGACTGCTTCGATTATGAAATCTTGTGGGAGGACTTGACAATTGGAGAACAGATTGGACAAGGTAAGTGCATTCCATGTTTGGCAGTGATTAATTTTGAACTTTAGTTTTTTCAGTTGTTGGACACTTACTCAGTTGATGCTCATGGATGCCATGATGTTGGGGGAGGCATATTATATGGAAAGCTACTTACATATATTCCAGCTATATGTAGTCTGTAATGCTTTGCCTATTTATACATCATGTGAGGTATTATGTGATATCAGAGTTGCACTAGGTGCTGCTGCTAATTCGTGTAATAGAGTTCGTGAGGAACTTGATATGGACATAATTATTTTCTTGAGTTTTTGATCTATTATTTTGGCCTTTTGTTCCCCTTTGCCTTGAATTTTCATATACCTCTTACACCTTTCTTTAGCATGTCTTTGCAGGTTCTTGTGGAACAGTATATCATGCTCTGTGGTATGGATCAGTACGTTCTTTGGCTCCTCTTTTTGGTAATTTTGTATCCAAAAGCATGCATAAAGCAATCCATGCACAAAATATTGTGTATGATATGGGATTTCTATCTTACTAATAATATCCATCCTAATAATTAGTAAATAGGCGTCTTTGGTACCCAAACAAAGCCAAATGTGATCTATTATTCTTGTGGCACATGTTTATAAATCTAAAACTAGAAAGTTGTTCCAGCCAAGGAATGTACTTATGCATGTACATTGTATATAATGCATTGTGTGATTATTCATCTTGTTTACTTCTAATTCTTTTTTAGATAAAATCAGAAAATATGTCTCATCTTCTAATTGAATAAATGACCATCTTATGCAGGATGTTGCTGTCAAGGTATTTTCCAGACAAGAATATTCTGATGACATATTATTTTCCTTCAGACAGGAGGTATTTATTCTCATTAGCATATTATTCAATTTTTCCTCTATTGTATTAGATTCGATCTTCTATTTGGATTGTTAAGCTTTCAAGTCATGTTGCAAAAAGCTGCACACTATGGCTTGGTTAATATACTCTTTTTCAATGTAGTACGTTCTAGTCGTGTGATACATATTGTCTTACAATGAATTGGTGTCATGGCAGAAATTTTGTGTTTCGTTTAACTGCATACCATGTTTTTGGTAGATTTGACTGTATTTGTTAAAAAATAAAAAAGGAAGATCAATTTCTTAATGTATGAAGAAGCTAAGGATCGAGCTGGGGGAGGAGCAGATTAGCTCAACAAAATGGTGGTTTCAATGTGGGAGAAGATGGCAGTGGAAATCAACATTAAAACATAACTTAAAAAACGAGTAAAACTTAAATAAAACATAAGCATAAACTCTGGTTTTACAGACCAGAAACTGAGGTGAAGAGGAAGCTTTGAGGACTACATTTTGAATAGATTTTCTTGTATATTTCTTCTATTTTTTCTTGTACATCTTGAGCTCCACAAATGGAGTATATATAGAGAAAATATGGTAGTCAACCTACTACCTACTCACAGCCATACTCCCCTTGTTTTAAGGACAAGTTACCCAATATTTTAAATCTATTTCATCGCGTCTTGTTAGATTTTCACTAAACTAGACCAACTAAAATAGAAACCACAATATACAACTTTAGTTGGTTGACAACTAAGTGTCAATACCCAACAGTAGTATTAGACAATATTAAGCCTATGTTTGGCTCATGTTTATAAACTGATTATTAACACTCAAGTCACATCTTATCTATACATTTCGAGTTCCGGCAAAGTAATATCCACTCATCCCCCACTTAGACATGCCGAATGTACATTATCTTTTGGTCTGTTATGCATTTCATTGTTATTAATACCAAATAAGAAAATCACGTGGGTAGGCATGTCCTGAAGAGTTCTTTGGTTTTGAAGGTGTCACTTATGAAAAGACTTCGACATCCAAATATTCTGCTCTTCATGGGTGCAGTTACTTCTCCTCAACGTCTTTGCATTGTCACAGAATTCCTTCCACGGTATATTCTCTACTTGTGCTATTCTTCCCTTTTTCTCGTTCATTTTTGTCCCTTAATGCAATCTCACATGTTCTTTATGCCAACCTTGTATGTCAAGATTCGGTGTTCATCCATTAACAATTTAGCAGTGTGTCCTAATAATCTGTTTCCACCTTTTGCTCGAAACAGTGGAAGTCTGTTCAGGTTATTACAAAGAAATACATCAAAAATAGATTGGAGACGGCGTATTAACATGGCTTTGGATATAGTAAGTACCTTAAAACCATAGATGTATTTCTGGAATGAATTTCTTGCACTCTAACAATACCTTATTTTTGGTGTAGAGAGAGTGGACATGTTATATTCTCATGTTTCATTCATCTCTTTCTTTAGCCCTTAGTTGGTTCTTTCCAGAATTTTCTGGAGATATTAAGGAATTCTTAAAAAAGAGTTTTCATTGTTTTTATTAGGAATTGTTTATATTTTTACAGGCACGTGGTGTGAATTATCTTCATCATTTCAATCCACCTATTGTTCATCGTGATTTGAAGTCTTCAAATCTTCTTGTTGACAAGAACTGGGCTGTTAAGGTGAGCCTTCTCTTGATTCAAGTGCTTTTTAAACTCTTAGAAGTTCAAAGCTAACTTGTGGTTTCAACAGGTTGGAGACTTTGGTCTCTCACGTCTTAAACATGAAACGTATTTGACGACAAAGACGGGGAAAGGAACGGTATTTAACGGGCACTATAAACTCTTCTTTTGGTTATATTGCTATAAACTATTCTAAATGTCTCGCTTGCTTTATGAAAAGTTTCAAATTCATAGCTGATTGAGAACCTACTTATTTTTGGTCATGCAGCCACAGTGGATGGCTCCGGAAGTTCTTCGTAATGAACCCTCGGACGAGAAGTATGGTTAAGGGAATAGTGAGATTAAGCGCCTGTTTGGTTTAGATAAATCATATTTTTAAGTAGATTTTGATAAAAGTTGATGGAACGTTTGGTTGAAAAGTTGTGGAGCCCATGAAATGTGTAGTTAAAATTATATGTTGACTTTAACTTGAATTTTAATCAACTTTTATAGCTGAACCAAACAGGGACTAAATCTGGTTTCAACTACGTTACAGATGAAGAGAGATGATCTTTTGGGTTCTAAGCTTTGCTTCTTCTTTGGAATGATCAGGTCTGACGTCTACAGCTATGGAGTGATACTTTGGGAAATTGCTACCCAAAAGATTCCTTGGGATAACCTCAACTCAATGCAGGTATAACTAGTACTTCTGAAAATTAATTTAGAAATCTTATCGAATTGCCACCGGAAGAAGTTGAACTAAGTGCAACAAATCTGCTTGTGAAGGAAGAGAAAGTAGGGTCTGGGTGGGTTATTTGCAGCTCTTTACAACTAGCAAGTATGTCTTTTGTGTCAATGACCAATTTTCTTTCTGAATTTTGCAGGTGATTGGAGCTGTGGGTTTCATGAACCAACGCCTTGAGATACCAAAGGATGTCGATCCACAATGGGCTTCTATAATCGAGAGCTGCTGGCATAGGTTTGTGTCTTATTCATGCTTGCTATCCAATGGATTTGTTTTTGCAGAGTGGACGACTTTCAGTATTTTTTGCCGTATCACCTTTTTAGGATTGAATTCCTTCCTAAATGATTTATGACCTATCAAATTTAGTGCCTTTTTGTGATCCACGAAATCAATAATTTGGATTAGTAGATTCAATGTAGTTCCATGACATTACCGAGTTTTCAACACTGGTAGAGATGTTTGGAGTTCAAATTCTTGGTGCCTATAGTTGGTTATGGTCTTTGCTTCAATTTCTCTTTGTAGTGGTTGAAGTTCTTGACATAAAGAATGTTCTTTTGTTTAGTATGGAATGCACCCCATGTCTAGGCCAGGGTTTGCCCCATATCCTAAACTCATTAATTCGTAAAATATTTAGTAGAATTTGGGGGACATAACCACCTTGCATCCAAAAGTACAAATGAACAACCGAAAAAGATTTTATTCTTTTTTTCATTGAAATTTAATCGAGAGAGACTTTTACACACATCCAATGAAATCCTTCTTTGTTTTGCAAAGCCTTTATGGGAAGCATACCCCACATCTCTAAGTTAACGTTATGGATAGTATTACACAATTTCCACTTCATTTTGCAAATTGTCTATTTTGTTGATCTCAGCGAACCACAGCACCGTCCAACATTCCAAGAGCTAGTAGAAAGGCTTAAAGATATGCATAGACAGTGTGCCATTCAATTCCAGGCTGGTCGTGCCATTGTTGGTGATGGCAGCCAAAGAGAACCGTAGCCGTAGAAACTGTATATATTTTTGACCTCGAGCTGTGCTTGTATTGTGTACAGAAGATAGACTAACATTTTCCCAAAGGTCTATTGAGTTGGTGGCAAGACAACGGTTTGCTCGTGGCTTGTTTTGAACTCTCAAGGCAATTGATGGATTGAAGAGTGTATCATATGTGAACGGACAATGTTTGTAATTAACAGACATCATGAAATTATTTTGGTGGTGCATCAAATTCATGAATTCTCATGTATACTGTCACACTATTTATGGTCCATTCTGTTGTGCTGAGTGCATAAATGTTATTGATATAAATTGTGGCTGTGGATTTGTTATAGTTGAATGGAAAGCAGTATAGTGACATGGTTTTCCCCTGGTTAACGAGGTTTCCAAGAGTTGTGCAGCTGTTAAATAACTTCAATGAGAAGAAAAATGGTGTTAAGACTTCTCTGACACAAATCTAGACACACTAAGATCCTTTATCAAACATGCTCCCATTTCCAGTCAAGATAAAATACACACATCTCATGGCACTGATTTGAAATGTTTGTAGTGACTGAAACAACGAAGAAAGAAGATTTTGTCTTTGCCAATTTCAACTTTGAAATTAATAAAATAGATAAGATCTCAACCTCGTTCTTTAACTTGGTTTTGTTCGAAACTTATCTGTACGGACTTGTGGATTGTGAAATTGCATTATTGAACTATGTTTAAATGATAAAAAAAAACATTATTTTCCTTAATGTTTAATCTTACATACTTTTGTAACATCATGCTGAAGCAGATAAAAAATTTACTAGTGGAAACATAAATCCCTTTCAATAATAAAAAAATATTTCAAGAATTTTAAGGGCATAATTTTATTTTTATTTTTTTTCTAAAGATTTTTGTATACTTACTATTTCACAAGGGGAAAATAGAAAATATACAATATTCAAAAACTATCTACCACGCATATCTTACCCTTTTAGAATCAAAACAAAATCAGTCCAATGGGAGAGATGTCGAAAAACAATTTTACAAGGATACAAATCATTTAAGAAATAAAAATTTGTAGTTACAACTAAAAATGTTATTCACCTTCGGATTGAACTTGTCAAATATTGGGGGAATTGCATGGAAGAAGATCGTTACAAGCAAAGAGAGAGTTCCACTCTACTTCAACGAATAGAGGCATGGATTTATTTTTTCCCCTCAGTAAAGCAGGGATCTAATGGCAGCAACAGCATCACCTTTGTGCTCGCGCAAAGTTCTTTCAGCCACCTTCTTGTCAAGCTGTTTACAAGATAATAGAAGTATTTCAAAATGCTGAAATATTCATGGAAAGAAGTTGAGAATTAATGATATATGGGAAAACTAACCTCAAGTTCATTAGCAATGACATCCACATCAGCTGCATTTATCTTAACAGCGGCTAATTCTTTCTCCCTGTGATAAAATTAATCAAATAGTAAAAATAATGTAAATGCAATGTATGCACAAGTACCAAACATGTTCACACATTGTTTGAAACAAGAAGAGGAGGATCCACGTCACTGACCACATAGTAACTAGTAAGTATGGAATAGGGTTTCGTTAAGTTGGGCTGA
The DNA here is from genome assembly GCA_903798235.1 of Fraxinus ornus. Taxonomy (NCBI): domain Eukaryota; kingdom Viridiplantae; phylum Streptophyta; class Magnoliopsida; order Lamiales; family Oleaceae; genus Fraxinus; species Fraxinus ornus. The sequence goes on from CAIGRF010211562.1 coordinate 33,443, forward strand.
GAATGTTATTTAGAATAGAATTAATTAGCAAACGAAAACATCACAGTTCAAATATTTGCAGGGTAACTTTATATTATCAAAAAGTACTCTTATCACATAGTTTTGGAACTAACATTCCTCCGTAAATGAGATATGTTCCTAAATCCACAAGGAACCATGCCAATTGACTGGTAACACATCACTTCCTTCCCTCGACCGGGAGTAGGCTTTGGAGAGACCACTCTTTTATGGATAAAACCTGGAAGCCATAGAACATACTTCCTTCTAGATCACAGAAAGTTATGTCAAGTTTGTCAAGCCATTAAAATTCATCATGCATGTTTGTGAGAAGCAAGTTTTTAGCACAGCAGCAACAACTAAATAAATAATATAATTAGCTAAAAGCCACATGAAGACATATATATGATCCATTTTAGTTGTATCCTTTTCGATTATGAGCCACATGTAGTTTAGACGTAATAAACATTTCAACATGTAAAGACATCGAAGGAAATGCTAGAGCTCAAGAATTTAACCACGAGGTTCTCTCTCAGATTACATCTAATATGCATACACTCATCATCTCCTAAAAGTGTATCAAGGAAAGTCAGCTCTACTCCAACTCGTCACTCAATTAAACCATTATTCATGTCAAGTTCCATGGTCAACTCCTTTAACCGACTGTAATACCGATTAGGTATTCTATACCTTTGATTCTGGTAGTTTGTCAGGTTATTATTTTTTATATTGTAGATTATTCTTCTATGACTTGTATATATACAATGAACATGTTATGCTTTCATTTTGTACAGTATTCTTCTATAACTTGTATAGTTACATTTATATATAATAAAGAAGCCGTTTATTCATCCTTCTTATCTATGGTATCAGAAGCTTTCCACTACGGGCAACCTAGATCTAATTTTGTCATGACAATTGAAGCATATCCTTGGGAAATATCAGATCAGTCATCAGCATTCCAACACCAACTCCTATCTTTCAGGACTCCTAAAAGCATCTCCTCTAGTGTAGAAGCTCGACTTCCCCAGGAAATTTACACCAATTAACTATCCATTATGGCATGCACAGTTTCACTCTGTTCTCATTGGCTATGACCTATTGGGTTATCTTGATAATCAACTCCTTGCCCATGCCTGACCCTCACTAGAACGGTGGATACACTATACTTTTTCCTATTATCCATTTGAATTAGATACAAATTTGTCATGGATCAACGGAGCTTGACTGCATTTGACTAGTGATTGATAGAACACTGCGTTGGCCTAGAGCTGATTTTCCAAACATAAAAAATGGGTTCCCTTTCCCCTTGTATCTTGACTAATACAAAAACATATGTTCATAATGCTCTGGCATATAGGCCACAATATAACATGCAATTCAGTTCCAAGCCTTAGGCAAGAGCAAGAGCCACTTCCTTCTGGGGTACTTTTCAAATTGGCCACATCAAGATGGCCATTTTTCACTTTGACCAAATTTTTTAACCATTCACTACAATGGCCTTTCAATACGAAAAAGACAAAATTACCCTTAAATGTATTATACAATTACAAAAATATGGTATTGTTAAAGAATTCGAAACACTTCCCACTTAAAATTTCAAAACAAAATCACTATCTCTATCTGTTTACTCCAACACGGATAAAAACTGCTTCAAACCTAAAATCTCATAAATTTATCAAACGCTCAACAAGAAAATATTGTTTATAACCATCACTCGGAATCGGTAAATATATTTACGTATTTTTTAATTTTCGTTAAATTAGTATATTGTTATAATCTTTAAATCAAATCTCGACATAGGCAGAAAAAAAAATTACGATCTTAAAAGGATCTATAATTTTTTTAACAAAACAAGAAAAAATTTATCTACATGTATAACTTTTGGGCCAACTATTTCCAACCGACTAGGCCCGGCTAGAAACAGATTTTTTACTCCTTTTTTCCCCTAATTATAATTCAAAAATTATGATTCCTAATGCAGATATGGGATCGATTGCAGTTTTGATTTATAACTTTGATGAATTTGAAATGAATGAAAATGGTCAATGGGTCTGAAAATGGACAAGTGAAAAACACGGTGTGATTGCAACTGTGATGACATCGAGTAGATCATATGCACAAATGTACAATGATATACAAAATAATCTCAACGTCGACCCCTCTGAGTACGACATGGAATTGAGATTTCTATTCAACGAGCATACATCCATTTCAATTCCACCTGTAAAGGTTACCTCAAAAGATGAAATCAAGGTTTTAATTAAATTGAACCAAAATTGCACAACTCTTATTTGCGTAACTTTATCGAGGAAGAATGTCCCCGAGAATGAACACGAAAATCCCGATAGAGGGGATCGTAATGTGAATGATTTTTGGAACACAGTAGAGATAGCACGTGATGATGATGGGAATAAATTAATCAAATCCTCACCATGATCTCACTGTTACGTACAGAATTTCCTCGATAGTTTAAGACAACAAGAATGAAAACGAATTTACAAATGAGGATTTGATTACTTTATTCCGTCATAGACATGAGTCGGGTGGGAGCTCCTATCCTGGAACGAGTACACAGACCTCTAATTGTTCACGTGTAGTTTCTGATGATAAAATTTATATGTCGAGCAACTATTTGAAAAAAAAAAAATATGTAGGAAGCTGTGCACCGGATTGCTTTGAAACACAATTTTGAGATTAAAGCGAAAAAATAGAACAAGTCGACATACACAATTATCTTCTTTGATGACAACCGCAATTGACGTTTACGAGCAACAAAATACGAAATTTGACACGAATGAGTTCTTTTTAATTCATAAATATGCACTGGAACATACTTGCGAAGTGGGTATTCGTTGAAATGATCACAGGCAGACCCGAATCGCTTCAAGTATTTCTTCATGGCCCTTAGACAATGCATTCGAGGATTTCGAAAAACGATGCGGCCCGTAATTTTAGATGATGGTACAACCCTTAAAGCTAGATATGAAGGCAAGTTGATTATTAAACATGTCAAAATCCTAACATCCAAATTTACTCACTTGCCTTCGACATAGTCGATGGAGAGAATGATCTAGTGATGTGTTGGTTCTTCACGAAACTGAGGGAAGTAATTTGGGACGTCGAGAACCTTGCATTTGTAACTGATCGGGGACAGTCAATAATAAATGTTATCGTCGAAGTCTTTTCCGAGGCACATCACGGTTACTGTATGTACCATATACAGGGCAACCTCAAGACTAAATATCGGACAGTGGCATCGTTACATTGTTTAGGAGAGCTGCAGAGGTTAACAGTTTTGAAGAGTTTGAAAAGTTTATTGTCGAAATAGAAAGTAAATCACATGCTGTATGAGACTATCTAACAGAGATGTGGATCGAACGTTGGACGCGATCACATTTTCCAGGACGTCGATACAACATGATGATGTCGAACAATTCATAGTTGCTCAATACATTATTCAAGAAGGATCGAGTTAATAATTTTCGCATTAATTGAGCAAATTCGTAACAAGTAGTTTCATGACCAACTTGAGGAATCACATAATTGCACAAGTATGCTAACTCCGGCTCGGGAACATAAACTCTTCAAGACTCTAGAGGCGGTAAAAAAGGTATGGGTGAAATCACTGTATCGGTTTCGCTTCTCCTGAGATGTTGACGTAATATCGAATAAATCGTAGACTACAATAACAACACATGCACGTGTAGAAAGTTTCAGTTTGACAGTTTTCCATGTACGCATGCAGTGACAGTGGCATGCATAGAGGATTTCCACCACACCTTGTGCAGTTATTATTACATGGCTGATTATTGGAGAACGTATGCCGAAACAATATTTACTTCGCCAAATGAAGCCGAGTGGGAAGGTCCCGACCATATTCTCCCACTTCATAATTTGTTGCCACCCAAAATCGGACCATGTACTTTTAGACATAGACATACGTCTAGAATACCATCCACCAGATAATTTTCCCAATCTCGTAAGTGCGGCAAGTGCATTGCAACAGGGTATACTCGCCAATTTTGTACAAGTCAGATTCATTTATAATTCAACAAATGTGTAATTTCTATATCATTTATTGTAATTTGTATGTTATATAATTATTGTCGTCGTTAAATATTCAATTTTTAAGTATATATAATAATTTTTTTTTTAAAGATTATATATAATAAATAACAATATGACTATTTCACTTACATCGTCGGCGAGCCAAGTTCCTGAAGTGGTAATGTCATGAAACCACTTATAAACGTCATATATCGTTCTTCCATCTACCGTGCGACTAGCTCTGAAAAAAAGAAACAAAAAATGTTAAAAAAATCATAGATGAATTAGAGTAGTGTACTTTACTGAAATCATTGAATACTTGCCTCGACATAATTCTTCTCTACCTCTCGAAAGAGAGTGTGGTACGTCCCGTCGATGAACGTTCTCCTCTTCGCCTCGGCCGTGAAGGGAGATACGACGTACTGTGATGGCAATCTCGACTTCTTGCCGACCAACTTCTCCAACACGTCAATAGCACGCCTCTTACCCTTCGTCACGACTGGTGTCCTCCATCATCGGAGCCACCACCTCCGCCTCAGCCACCCACTCCGTCTCGGCCACCCCCTCTGCCTCGGCCGTCGACTCCGCCTCGGCAGCCCTTCCCCCTCCATCATCGGGGTCACTCTCTCCGCGCAAAATGCATCATCTAGCCAAAATGGTGAGTGACCCTGATCTCCATCACCCCCTCGTATTCCTGCTATATCACCTCGGAGCGTTATGACTTTCTCCTCTATGTCTGATATACGGCTGCGTAGCTCTACAACATCTTGACGTAAACTCGATATCTCGCCACTCATCTCTCGTCGCAGCCCCCCTACCTCTCCTCGTAGCGCCCTCACCTCCTCCCTTATCTCCGCCATAAATCCAGTCAGGACATACATATCATTGTGTGCAGGAGATCCATAGGGGAGGTGCCTTGATGGAGGAGAATGAGATCTCATCGGTGGATGTGATTCCATCGGCGGCGAAGATGATCCCCTCGGCAGCGAAGGTGATCCATTCGACGGAGATGATCGTTGATCAATTGGATTGCACTCCTACACAAATAACATTAAAAATTATTAACTTAGTTAAAATAGACTAACTCATACAAAACGATAATCAATAAATTATATTCAATTCACATACACGATCTCGGTCCAGGATAGAATCGGACATCTGATCGCATGGAGTATGCGGAACGGCTAATTCACGCACAAAACCTCGACCCTCCTCCTCCGTCGATGGCGTCAACTCGGTTAGAACCTCAAGCTAACATATTGACATTTCAACTAGTTAATGATCATGTGATGAAATTCTAAAACGGCATACAATATAAATCTACAATACATAATACTCACCTGAGGATCGTCGAGGAGGGCTGATAATTTTTTGCCGGACGGACATCCGTCTTCTCGGGATGCTCGCCAATGATGCATCCGAGGGCAGCGTGTCTCCCCTCGCCTCGCAAATCGAGTACCCAAGAGAGGGACTGTCTCATATGCCCAGATCTGCAACACACTTATTATATATAATATAAATTCAGTATAAAAAATTTTAACGTTGACTATGTTAAACATTTACCTGCACTGCCAAGGGCAATCCATATGTATCGTTCTTACGCATGGACCCCTTGGGCTTCGAGTGTGATCTGGTGAAGATGTGTAAGGTGTCCTTAAAACATCTTCGTCCCCACGGATAGTTGTTGAAAGCATTGATATCGTCAACAACTTCCAAATGAAAAATGTCGATAGCAGTCTTCTTGTGATGACATCTCATCACACTCTCAAGGATGTAGACCAGTCCAAGTTTCAATCTATCCAACATCTGGTCACACTCCCTGATCGCGCCCATCAATTGAGGTAGAAGCACCGTCCCCCGTCCTTGAAAATATGTCTCGTACAGCCTATTGCTTCTCTTAGTTGTTGCTTCGTCACCTGTAATCTTCAGTCCAGTGATCAGGGCAAACTCAAAAATGGAGAAAGTAACGACCTTGCCCCCGAGGTCGAAGTGGAGGGCATCGCCGTCGACTGGCTTAAGAAGCCTACATAGTAGTGCATCGATGATTTGTCCAGACACTTGCACCTCTCGCAATTGGTATAGGGGCCACAAGAAGGACTGTTTTAGCACATCTCTGTGTTGATCATCGAGTAGCTCCAATACAGAAGTAAAACTATTAAAGCTACCGTTCCAAGTAACTTTTCCTGCCATCCGTCTCAACTCAGCTTCTAAATGATACTCCATCCTGCAAAAATTCAAATGTTAAAATCAGGCAAACCGAATTGTAACTATCGTACGCAAGATATCTACGTTAATACAATTAAAGGAAAAGCACAAAAAATAAATTAAATACATATTAAAAATAATTAATTAAATTACATACAAATTAATGACAACAAATAAAAATAAATTAAAGAAAATAAAAAATAAAAAAATAAAGTAAGAATATTAAAAAAAATGAAATTGGAAAAAAAAGATTATACTAAGAAGACAATAAGTCAATAATTAATGTATTCAAGTATCTACCTAAATAATTAACAAATAAGCTAAATAAATGTCAAAATTAAAGAATCATCTTCACTTTATATGAAAAATACATTTCATAGTCACCAAAATTAACTTCGTTGATATGTAGGTGACTGGGTTCTCATCGGTGCCGGTAAGTGAATGTGGTGGTCGGTGTTGGTCGTCTGTTTCGACTGCACTGACTGTGAAAGAATTTTTTTCTTTTCTCGTTTGAGGGTATTTTTGGCCTTTTGATTGTGAGAGTGTGTGGCGTGAGTTTCCTTTTGTTTTCTCTCTCTCTCTCTCTTTTTTATTTGGTGGTCAAATGCCATTTTGGGAAGATGGCCAGGTCCACTATTTCTTCCTTCTTTCGCCCAAGGGATTTCGGAATCAAGACGCCTAAACCTTAAACCGCAATATTGGATTTCTATGTTCATCATTTGAACTAGTAGAAAGAGTGTAAATTTCCACCACAACCACACTAATATAATGTCCAAAAGCCCCCAAACACAAAATTGAATCACTTCTACTATTTGAAAAAGTAAACAATATGCATTTACCTACTACCAACGCATGGCATCAATCAATGACTCAACACTGCAATAAATAAAATAATAACCACAAACCTCATTCTGGCAGCTTGAATGTCAGCTTCTTTTGAAGCAGCAATTGAAGCCATAGCCTACACCAGGAAAAAAAAAAAATCAAAATCACCAATTTACCCAAATTATATGCATGCATATAAAAATATATCATAAAAATTGACCTCTTGCACTCGGGTCGAATCGAGTTGGCGATCCTCGACCCGGTCAGTAAGCTTGTCGAGGGCTTTGCTATGCTAATGCAGGTCCTTGGAGTCCTCCACTCTTTCAATTTCTTCATCCCCTCGCTCCATTGATTTGCATTTTTTCACTGTGGTTTTTTTTTTTTTTGGCTTTCAATTTCAAGAAGTGAAATTCCCTTTTTTTACGTATTTCAGTTTTCTGGAATCTGGTAGAGAGGGATTAGATGATAGTAGAGACCTAAAATGTTTTGTTGTGGGCTTTGTATTGGGCTACACGGTTGTTCCAAGTTGGGCTTATTCTATTGGGAAAAAATTAAAAATAAGGTGTTTCAAGTTTGCAATTCAAAAATCAGATTTATAGTTTAAAAATTCAAAAATCAGGTTTTTTTTTATTTATTAAATAAAGATA
>CAIGRF010211562.1:53801-71311 GCA_903798235.1 Fraxinus ornus
GACGTTTTCCGCATTAAGTGTCAAACGTAGGGACGTTTTGTGCTTAAACATTTTAATAAGACTTTTGGACTCACTTGCACTTTTTAAAAAATTTGGGAATATAATTACAATTTATTTTTTATTTTTATTTTTATTTTATTTGTTTTATTTAAAATCGGGGGTATTTTGATCATTTTACACTGAAAAATAGTGAAAGGGATGTTTTCCGCATTGAAACGTTGAAATAGGGGCAAAAATGTAAAAAAATGAAACGTTGGGACGTTTTGCACACTAATCGTCAAACGTAGGGACGTTTTGTGCTAATCAGCCTTATTGTATTATTAATTTGTTTGAACTTTTCCTTGAACTAATTTAAAAGATTGAAGTCGCTAAGCTATTTTTAAGCGGTTCATCTTATACAGTTGCATTCATCAATCACTGCAATTTTTCATTATCATCAAGAATAGTACAAATGTTTTTATTATTTTTATTTTTTAAATTAAAACCGCTTCTAACAGGATAACAGTTTTTAAAATCCTACCCAATAGTTTGGTGGGGGGTTTGGAATTGTCTTGGTGAGAATTAAAGTACATTGAGGGGACGTTGGGACCTTACCCTCAACCAATGATACATATAAAGAATGTTCTGATTCAATATTGATTTTTTTTTTCGTTGGGTCCTTAGATCTTATCTCTTGTACAAATGTGATGGAAAAAGAGACACATCCTGCATTGATATCCATTACATATGCAATGGTTGAAAATTGGAGCTGAATTTACTATACTTATAAGGAAAAGGAGAGCCTGAATTTTTTATGCTGCTTGTGCTATGTATTGGGAAAAAAAACATTGAAAAATGTCGATGTTAATATGATATAAATTATGTCCTTGAGGACAAACATCTAATTAAACAAAATGATCTTACCGAACTTGAATTCATTTTTGAGGTGCATGATCGAGGCAAATTTTTCGAAATTCCCTGCACCCACAATTAGAGAAAGATTAAACTTCTTTTCTGTACTATGTATTAATGTTAACTTGTTCTCATGTTCGATTGGTTGAGACATTAAGGGAAAAAGGGACATTAGAGTTTTCAGTAGATGAATGGATGATGAGTTGTAGAAAGTAACAAATTAGGCATATAATAGTAAATCATAGAAATTTGAAAAAGCAAGGTTTTTAATCCATATTGCTGGAGGAGCCTAACTGCTTATTCTTATGCCGAAGGCAACTTGTGACGTTGTTGCACCGTCCTCCTCTTTATAAATTTGCCAAACAGATGCTAAATTTTTAACGTAAGCCATCTAAGCACTTTGTAGAAGATATGCAAATCAATAAAATACATTTGAACTTCTAGTATTAATCAAAATTGAAACAACAGTTTGATTACCTAAAATATAGTACAATAATAAAATATGATTTGCATAAAAAATGTATATTACACATCAATATGTTTTGTTTGGTAAGTATTATCATTATTATTTAAATTTTTTTTCCAAAATTTTTATCTACACATTCATTGGATCCACAACTTTTATTCACATTTAACTATACATTTATGGGAACCACCAACTTAAAAATTTAAAATTAAGTTATCAATGGTAAATGATGTAAAAAGTATAACTGTCATTTTTTCATTTAACTCCATTAACAGATAAAAAGGTTCCTTTACTAATTATAATCACTGGATATTACACAAACTTAGTAAAATTACTTGCTCCCAAAATTTCTAAGAACACGTCACTATTAATTGTAACATCCAATCATAGTTGAATTAAAATCCATAGAAATTTCAATTCAGTACTTAACATTTGGGCTCAATGATGCAACTCAATTATTTTATCTTATGTCTGGCCCTGTGATGAAACCCCTTAATTGTTTGAGATGTCCAGCCACTTGGAATGCAATCCGGATTCCGGCAGCCCAATACACTTATTTCAATGATTGAGATTATAACACGTGGATGAGCTGCATCCATTGGATGCTTCTGACTGTTGATATTTTGGCTTGACTCTCTCATTTGTCTCACAACTTCGAGATTATTCTAGCGTTCTCTGTACTTTTGCTTTGTCAGTACAATATAGAGTGTCACACATGCAATTAAAGAATTTAGTCATTACAAGTACTCTCCTATTTCCTCTCTATATCATTCGAAAACCAATTACAATAACCCTGCTCAAGGCACACCAAAGCTAATCTAACCAACTTTAATCATGTTAACATGTTTTCTCTCCATCGAGTTTTGAAGTTGTTCTTTAACCGTCAAAGCAACAAGCACATCTTATATTTGCGTCAAAAACTTATAGATCAGTGGTCCGTTGTTCGTCTTTGGCATGTCGATCAAGACTAATGCCAATGAGTCTTCTGTATAGTACTCTTGATCGTCAGCATTTCTTGTTTAACCACCTCTTCACTAGAAGATTTCACAACACAAAACTCCAATTAATTGAACAAAATTAATTAGGAGCTACAGACTTTTAAGAAGGAGAGACAAATTGGTTCTCAAAAACCCATGATTATAAAGACAAAACAAGACACGCATTTAACAATGTGATCACAAGATTTGCGTGAAAGCACAAAAAAATCCTATGAAATGATATTACTTATATCTCCTCTTTTGTCTTTGAATCATTTTAAGAATTATTCGACTCAACTTCGCTTGACTAATCAAACATGGTACTTATTGCAAAATTTGTAAATGATAGTTCTACACGTAGAGGGAAAGTTTCACAAACTGTTTACAGGTGCACAATTGTCGACATTTCATTAGCAGTTGGCAATTAAAATTTGGTGGTTTTATATTGCTAGCAAAATTTTTGTTGATACACTACATTTTAATTGCAATTAAAATCATCAATCTTTGCTCATTGTAGCAATTATTTCCTTAATTTTTTTCGTCGATTCATATATTCAACTTTTCATTAATTAGTACGTCTCATTCTTGATGATGATTTATATCAAAATATTTTGTGTTCATATTTTGAAATGAGAATTTGGCACTTTTTTATTTTTTTTTAAAAAAATATTATGAAAAAAATAAGTTGTTTTACACTATTTCAACGGATTTTTCGATATCATTTTTGGTCAGTTGGAGCATTTTGTTGGTATAGGATTGTAGAGTGGGATGAGGAGGTGTTGGTAGTGTAAAAATTCGGTTGTTTATCCGATGGTATGGTGGTCGAATTTGGCTTTGAAGCCGCCGGCGGCAGTGTGGGTGAGATGTGGGATGAAGTGGTGGGGTTATTTGACACTTTTTAAAACGTTTGGGCATATAGTGGCAATTTATTTTTAATTTTTATTTAAAAAGAAGGGTATATTAGTCATTTTACCTTGGAAAACAGTGAAAAAGACGTTCAGCGCAAGGAAACGTTGAAATAATGGCGAAAATGTAAAAAATTGAAACGTTGGAACATTTTGCACACTCACTGTCAAACGTAGGAACATTTTGTGCTAATAAGCTTTTTATATTGCTACCAAAATTTTTATTGATACACTACATTTTTATTGCAGTTAAAATCATCAATCTTTGCTTATTGTAACAATAATTTCCTTAATTTTTTTCGCCGATTCTTATATTCAACTTTTCATTAATTAGTACGTCTCATTCTTGATGATGATTTATATCAAAATATCGTGTTCATATTTTGAAATGAGAATTTGGCACTTTTTTATTTTTATTTTTAAAAATATTATGAAAAAAATATTTTGAAATAGAAAAATCAGACACCCCTACGTCCGCTAGTGTATGGAGCAAAACTTTCACTACGAAATAGAAAAAAAAAGTAATTCTACATTAGTTTTTGACTTTTTATATAATTTTTTGATCTATATTGAGGTATATTTACAAGAAATAATAATAAGAATATAAAAAGATTATTATTATTATTATATTAAAGGTGGTTTAAAGAGGGGAAATAATAAGGCTAGACAATATATTGATTAGAGAAAATAAAAAATAATACTTGTACATTTCTATTTCAATCGACAAGAAATTAACGTTAACCACTAAAGTGATTTAACCCTACTTGTTTTTAATGTCTGGTTCGAAACTTTAAAGCCACATTTATGACGATGTCTTCATCTTGAATTATTATTTTTCCACATCAAAGTAACATTTATTGGGCTGGCAGAAGCCTAAACTCCACGTCTCTAGCCTTTGGTTGATGGCACCTATATAAATAGCAATCATGCTATACGAACATCATCTTTTACATCTTTCTTTATATTGTGTCGCATGGCAAAACACCATTTAACAGTTTAAAAATAAAAAACAATTCTTTCGCCCACAATTTTTTTTTTAAAAATGCAATGTAAAACACAATGTCTATCAAATAATGTACATTTATCATTATTGATATAACTAGCTACCGTATCATCCAACCACAAAAGAAATTGTATATTTCATTAGATCATAAATTCCTGAATTGTGAAAATAAAAAATTAAAAAAAATGGATAAATGGTCTTCAGACTTTACGCCATGTGCAAAAAATATTGTCAAGTTTTAAAGTAGATTCCGTTAGTCCTAAACAAGAAGGATAAACTATATTGTAAAAAGCAGTGTTCTAAATAGCGGCAAAAAGCGCCGCTATAGCGCGTAGCGCGGAGAAAACGCGACGCTTTTGTGATATGCGCTTAAAATAGCAGTCAACCTTTTTTGTTGACCGCTATAGCGCGCCTTATCCCTTTTTTTTTTNTTACCTTTTTTTTTTTTTCTCTTTTTTTACATAATTTTTTTTATATATAAATATATTTGATGTCTTAAAAATAATTAAAATAATATTAAAAATACGAAACGCATTATGACGCTTATTCTTCGCATTGCCACGCTTAATCTTGTAATTCTTGATTCTCGACCTCGACGCTACGCAACGCTTTACGCTTTTTAGAACATTGGTAAAAAGAAACAATTATGGTAGATGTACATTTTTGTGTACATCTTCCCCTACTCTCTCCTCTGTGGTATAATCTAGTGGTTGTGCTACAGGTACAAAATGGGTTACAAAAGGGTGTCCAAAATTGTCAAATGGCGGCCCCCTATTGGGGGGGCGCTTGTCCCAATAGGGGGCCGCCATTTGGCAATTTTGGACATTATTTTGTACCCCATTTTGTACACCAAGAATTATCCATAATCTAGACAGAAAAGAGAAAGATTGTTGGGAAAATCAAGGGGATGATAGTGTCATATGGCAAAGTGTAAGGGAATGTACATGTAGTATGGTTGAAAAAAGAAATCAATCTAAAATGAGTCATGCTACTCATACAATCCCGTTTACAACAGGTGACTTGTTAAACATCATATCTAAAGTTACTTTGACCAGTAATCTAAAAAGCGTAAAGCATGATTAGGCGTAGATGTCAAGTTTCAAACTTTACGAATTTAGATGAGGCATGGGCATAAAAATGAGTTTTCTTAGATTTAATATAATTTTAATTTTTTTAATCATTCTAAAGATTATTTAATTATGAAAATAATACATATTAAATATCTAAAATTATAAAATAATTATTTTTTCTAATGTGTTTTCATTTTTTACTTTCGTATAGATAAAGTCATCTAAAACCTTGAAATTAAAGTCAAATACAAAGCTTTTAAAAAGAAAGAAAGAAAGAAAGAAAAACTAATAAAGTGCGTCTAGGTGCACAATAATCAGTCAACTTGATAGTTGACCATTGATTTCGCGCTCATTGTCAAGGTGCAGCGTTTCGCATACATCTCGCACCTAATATACCATCTAAAGGGAAATGTACTTTTTATTACACTAGTAGTGTGAAATCACTTTTGGAAGAAGTGCGCATTGGGTATCAAGTTAATATCGGTGGGAAGCCAAATCACAGTCTACATAGGACCCTTGTTAGTAATTTTGAACGGAATTTCTTTTTGCAACTAACGTGGTTCATGACTTAGTAATTAAGGGACTAACAATGTCCAATTGAAAGTTTGGGGATATTTTTCACAGAGTGTAAAGTCTTGGGGACCATTAAGGATGGTAATGGGCACGAGACGCACGCCGTCTCAGCTCATGCAACTTGCACCCATGGATGACTTGGTTAGCTCCTAGGTGAGTCATGAGGCGAGTCGAGCCCAAAAATTTCCGTGTGAGCAGCTATTCAGCTTGCACGCTCGATTTCTGATCCAAGCTTGTTGGCTAGCAAGACAGCTCGTGAGATGAGCCAAATTATTGGTAGGTCATTTTAAGGCCACCGAGCTTGTTAAATGTGTTGCTTTTTATCATTAATTTTTTTTTTTCAACCATATGCGAACTTGAGGGGTGACCTGAGCCCAAAAATCTTCATGCAAGTTGGCTCATGCTCGGCTCGTCCCAATGTGAAACGAGCCGAGATCAATGGTTGGAGGAGCCATTCCAACTTGGCCCATTGATATCGCTAAGATTGTCTTTTTTCCAAAAATAATTGTTGATGATTACTTTGGCAATCTTATACGTCCTATTTCTTTAGATTTGATATGTGATAAGGTCCAGAAATGCACAGTAGGAGTTTGAGATGGTAGGAAAAAAAATTATTCAAAGAAAGAAAAATAAAAAATGCATAGAATTAAAGAATGAAGAATAAGAAAAATAAGTGTCATAGGATTCTATGTGATGACAATTTTTTTTTTTTTAAAAAAAAAAAAATCATAAGACGAATGTAGTAAAATGAAAACATTAACATGGATATTTGATCATATACTAGAATAAATAATATATGATTGGCAATATAGGTGTGACACTAATTGAGGAAAATAATTAAACTTCTATTTAGGAGATTTATTAATGGTCTGTAAAAAAGAATAGCACGGATCTCAGTGAATAATAAGTAGCAATTATGAATATATGATTGAAATTAATGTTTGACTTTGATTATTTTTACGAACAATTTGTAAATATTTATCCGGAGCTAAAGAAACCGTGATTTGTGCTGGTTCGCGTGTTGTATAAACCTAATGAAATTATGTGTCAGAAATAGTCTCCTTTTAAACTCTATTGGACAACAGAGAATTTTCGTTCAAAAATAGGTCGGCCACACTTGTGATTGTTCTCTAAGATCTCATATGACCCACTTAGAACTATGTTGTCACGATATTGTTCTTTGAAAGCAGATGGATCATTTATAAACTTGACCCAGGTTTTTCGGTGTAGCAGTGGATTGAACTCGACTGATACCATCCATCCATCCACCCATGTGACATTGGAGAAGACGTGCTACAAGAAAATCTCAACCACAAAACATGATCACAAGCTAGCTAGCAATCAAAGTCTTTTTCCCATACTCGTATTTCTGGTTAGTTAAACATTACAAAACAGTAAATTAATCTCCATTTCTGGCAACAAACAAAAAGGGCCTGTCCACTCCCAACAATAAATGACTTTGAATTCCATTTCAAGCCGCTGCATTAAATCTTACATATGGCTTTGTATTTTCAGAAGATTGTTAGGTCTATGGGCAGTTGAAAATATTAATGTTTTTCGAATTGCAAACATAAACACTGCTGGACCATTTCCTATAAAATTTGAGCTGTCTAATACAAAAACAACAAATTATCCCCAACAAATTCAAGGTTAGACGACCTCCTTCATTTAATTGCTAGATTTATTAACAGATTCTTAGCAACTAAAACACGAAATATTTTCCAGCCATATAGTAAACCATTATCGTGTCTTTCAATTGCTACATTTAGCTCCAAAATGGTGTATTTCTCTATAGTTGGTGCTCTTTCTGCTCAGCATTCAATGAGTTTTCTTGAATACCTTATACCTAACCTTTTTTTTTTTATGCCATCTAACCTAGCTTTTAAATTTCATTTCCTTGTCTGCATGATTAAGTCTGAAGTACCCACAGTAGGAAGGTTCTTTTACTTTTGTGTGTATATATTACAGCTGATGATTGGCTTATTTTCGAACTATAGCTTATGAAAATCAGTTAAAATCCCTCTTCGTGAATACTTCATTTTTTCTCCAAATATTCACATATTTACTTGAATTTTATCCATTTTTCAGAAAGCAGAAACTATCCATTGCCCTCTGTTCTCGTCTGGGAATTTTCAATGGAAAATCTATCAAGCAGGACAGTTTTCACTACCATTTTGTTGCAACTTTCGACGATCTTGGTATTTTTGGAGATGAGTTTGGCAGAAAATATTCCTGCAAATTTCGTTTTTGGAGATTCTTTAGTTGATGTTGGTAACAACAACTACATTGCATCTCTTTCAAAAGCTAATTATGTCCCAAATGGAATTGATTTTGGGAATCCAACAGGACGATACACGAATGGAAGAACAATTGTCGATATTATAGGCAAGCTTTCTACTCATTCTGTCTTACCGTCCCGTCTAAAAATTTAAGCTATCAATACCTGAATGCTTCAGTTTTTCCAAATCCTTGTATTAAAATTGTATTATAATTTATGTCACTTTTCGTAAGCAGGGCAGGAATTAGGTTTAAAGGATTTTACTCCACCATACTTGGCACCAACCACAGCTGGAGATGAGGTTCTGCAAGGTGTCAATTATGCTTCCGGTGGAGGAGGAATTCTGAATTACACTGGAAAGATTTTTGTAAGTACCATTGTTTTTTTACTTGCTTTTTTGAATATTTTTTGGTACTTGTGTTCCCTACGAACTATTTTACTATGTCCACGAGAGATTACCATCATCGTGATAACTTTAATAATGGTCATGAATCACTCGAGGATAGGGGTGTAAAAAGGGTCAGACTTGGCCTACTACGTGACCTGGTAAAGTGGGCCAGGTGGCTCCTTGAGACAGGTTGTGCCAAGCACGATAAATGGAAGTCCATGAGCCTACCACAAGCCAGCCCTCATTCTGTGTGGGCACCAACTTTTGGGCGTGTTGGGCCGGACTAGCTTGCATCGTCAATTGGTCCATACACTGTGCAACCCAGAAAAAAGGGTTGTGTCCCATTTTACACCCCTTAGTTGACAGGAGCTATGAGCTCTAGTTGTCTCATTGTAGGATCATTGCTAAAACAAAGTGTATTATATCTGCAGGGAGGCAGAATTAATTTGGATGCGCAGATGGACAATTTTGCAAATACAAGGCAGGACGTTATCTCCAGAATAGGAAGTCAAGCAGCAACGAAGCTGCTCGAAAATGCCTTATTTTCTGTAACAACTGGTTCAAATGATTTCATCAACAATTACCTAACACCAGTTCTTTCAAAGCTTGAGCAAAAATTAGTCACACCAGAATCTTTTGTGGGAGCCTTGATTTCAAGATTCAGAATTCAACTCACGGTAAACTTTCTGTTAAAACACTATTGGCGTGTTTGGTATATATGCAGAGCATAATCAACAAGAATTAAGCTTCTTTTTCTTTCACGTCAGTTTGTGAAGGGTTAAAATCACTAGTGATCACACAACTTATTATTGATTATCCATTACAATGGGATTGATCAACATTTCATTTTAATTTTTCCAGAGGCTATATGATTTGGGCGCTAGAAAAATAATTGTGGCAAATGTGGGGCCCATTGGGTGTATCCCATATCAAAGGGAGATAAATCCATCTACAGGGGATACTTGTGTGGCTTTTCCCAATCAACTTGCAGAAATGTATAACAGCCAATTGAGGGGCCTTGTAACAGAGTTGAATACAAATCTTCTGGGATCAAAATTCATTTACGCAGATGTATACCACATAGTTGGGGATATTATTCAGAACTACCAATCATATGGTAAGAAAAAATAATTATTTTTCAAGCTAATTTTTATGCGATTCTGATTAAATAGAGCATGTCATAAGTTCGGTTCGTTTCTGGTTGTTTAGCCGTCATCCATTTCGGAAATTTTTCACGACAAGCGCTTACAAAACTTAAGTTCTAAGATGAAGTGATTCAAACGTCGACACAAAGTTCATGTAACATGCTAATGCTCACATTTGTGTGCAGGATTTGAGAATGCAAATTCTGCTTGCTGCTATGTTGCTGGTCGATATGGGGGACTTATACCATGTGGTCCACCATCAAAAGTTTGTGCAGAAAGATCTAAGTATGTTTTCTGGGATCCATACCATCCATCTGATGCTGCAAATTCCATTGTAGCTAAGCGTCTATTGGATGGAGATTCGACTGTTATTTGGCCCATGAATGTAAGACAGTTAATGAAATCACAACCGTAGGATTAGTAGGCTTTTAAATCGAGGCAATAGACAAAAGGATTCAAGGATGAAACGTGCAAAGTCGATCGTGCACCAGTTGGAGAAACTTACCTATATTGGATTGGATTTGGATACATTGTTTGTTTGTTTACTTATTGAAAACTAATAGAAGAAAATTATTAAAATGTATTGAATTTTATACCGAATATATTATGTTTTTCATTTCTTTGTTTATTTCTACTTATTTCGAAGTGGTGAAATGAAGAAAGACTTCTTCCTTCAAATATATCCTATAATGGTATTATACATTGTTCTAAAAGGCATAAGACGGGATAAGTCGATGAGATCGAGCCACAAGTCTTACAAGCCTGGGTATGCGTAAAATGTGTTTTCTTATTTCTTGCGTTATAA
The DNA here is from genome assembly GCA_903798235.1 of Fraxinus ornus. Taxonomy (NCBI): domain Eukaryota; kingdom Viridiplantae; phylum Streptophyta; class Magnoliopsida; order Lamiales; family Oleaceae; genus Fraxinus; species Fraxinus ornus. Next base: position 64,303 of record CAIGRF010211562.1, read on the forward strand.
TTATTCTATGACAATTAAATAAATCAAATAATATATACTGAATACTTAAAATCATAAATATTATATTACTTAATAATTCCTATGATTAGACAATATTCAATAGACAACTGGAAATTGAAAGCACGAGACTTTTTTTTAGGTAAATGGAAATCAAGCACACTAATTTAATGCCCAGACCTACATTAGCTATGAGGTCTAAGAAATGTTCCAAAAAAATTAGAATTTTTTTTTAAAAAAAGGCTCCCTCATTTTGGCATCTAGGCATGCATTACAGTAGAGATAAGTTGATCATATTTGGAGTGTGTTGAAATGTCTCGTCTAGACGCTCAAGCCTTCTAGAACACTGATATTATATAAAGGAAGTGCACTTTGGCGTAGGACGATGGATGGAAGAAACACCGGACATATTCCAAACTTCACGCTCCCACCCATATCGTCCATCAAAAGCAATGAGCCATTCATTTTTTGGGTTAAGTCTAGCGAAGGAAAGAGATGTTAGGCAAAGAACAATTGAGGCGTCTAACCAGCACCCTTTGGTTTGAGAATGGGATGAAAATTACATCCTAGGTCGTCGGAGGAATCTTTGATTCACGGTCAGAGATACCGACTAAGCTGAATCCCTGTAGTGAGGAACGTGATTTTTTTTCCTAGATCAAATTAAATTGAAATAAATTCATTCGCTTGCACATCAATACATTGGAGTTAGCAACAATGGACCTTGACTATTAAGAAGGAGCTTCAAACTTTTTCAATTTTTTGAAGTTAATTTTCGTTATTTCTCTTATATTTAGGCCCTGTTCGGTAGGGATTAAAATCCAATTAAAATTGAAAATATAACCGTTATTGGGTCTCACTCATATAATAAAAGTCAACAATAACAACTAGTTTTTCAATTTTAATCTCTACCAAACGGGCCCTAATACTACATGTATTCATGGCTTCCACCCAATGAAAAATAAAGCTTATTTGTCAACAAATTGGATAAAATTGAATTGATGATGATTAAAAAAGAGAGACGTGATCAGTGATGGATCTAAGAATTTTAGACGTGAGTAGAAATCTAAAGGGAATTGGCACAACGGTCTCTAACTTATGGGGTTTCAGCGCAAATAGTCCCTAACCTTCAAATCTTGTTTCAAACATCCCTAACCTTCTACTTAATATATGTAATTAGTCATTTTGGATGATTTCCATCCAATTAACCGTTAAAAATGTCAATCTTTTTGATAAAAGACTAAATGACCTTATTTTAATTAAATAGATGAAATAATATAAGTGGAAACAAAAAACTAAAAAAATATGACCAAAAAAAAAAAAAAATACCACGAATACCAACCAATCTTTTATAAGAGTGTCTTTAATGCAACGATGTATATCTTTAAAAATTGTGTCATATAAGCAAAGTAGAAGACATTTAAAAATTTTACTTTCATTGTAAGCTATAGAGACTCTGTTAAGACAATTCGGTAGAGAAAAATAGATATTGAAGATTTTCATTCTACATGACATTTATGTCTAACAAGCTCAAATTTAATTTTTAATGCATTCTATAAATTGTTATCTGTGCATCCTTTATTTTCTTAAAGTATTAAAAAATCACAATTAAATTTGTATATAAAGTATAAATGTTGCTAGCGCGTCTAATGATGCTTCTAAATTTAGATGGAGAGCTCTATAAAATATCTATTTTTTCTTTTCTACATCATCTTGACAGAGTTCTTATTAGCTTGCACTCGAGATGAAGTTTTTTAAACTTGTTTTGTATTGCTTATAGTAAAATGGCTAGTAGAAACTCCGTCAAGATGATTCGGTAAAAAAAAAAAAAAAAATAGATATTGAAATATTTTTAATACATGACATTGATGTCTAACAAGTTTAAACTTAGTTTAATTGTATATATTGCTATTCAAGTGTTTTTTATTTTCTTAAAATATTAACAAAATAACATTTAAATCCGTATATGAAATATAAATTTTGCTGACTTAACTTGTGTTAATAAAGTTCTAGTAATATATATTTTTCTCCGTCACATCATTTTGACGGAGTCTTTATCAACTTATATTAGAGATGTGCTTATATGACTCAATTTTTTAAGCAATCCTTAAATTTCATAAGAAATGGTCTTATAGGAAAATGATTGGTAGGATGATTTAAATTTTTTATTTGTCTTATATTTTTTACTTATTTTAATTTTGTTTATCTAACCAAAGTAAGGATATTTTAGTCTTTACATAAAAAATTTGACCTTTTTACTGTCAATTGGATGAAAATCATCCAAAAGAACATATTGAGCTATTAAATGAAATGTTAGGATATTTGCATCAAGATTTGAAGGTTATGGACCATAGGTTAGGTCCTATTTTCGTCAATTCCCCCAAATCTAAAAGTTGGGTACTCAAAATTATAGTATGCATTTAAATTTTGATCTTTTATGAGGGTTTTCCCGAATTAATATATGTGATCTGGAATTCTAAAAAATAGTACTACCAACACTATGTTTTTGTAATAATTTAAATAAAATTAATAAAATCAAGTTAAATTTTACTTAAAATAAGCATCAATGATGAGATCTAGAAAATAAACTTTCAAAAAATATATGCAGTAAAAGATTTGAAATAAAAAGGTTGAAACTTTATATTGTAAAATTGTCAATTAATTTTTGGCGAATAAAAAATGGATTTTAAATATTTTAGCCACAAACACTCGAAGCTACAAAATTCTGGAAGAATAAGCCAATGCTTTAACTCATATTAGCTCATCAAAGATCTCATGAAGGTGAAATTTGAACACATACAAAACACAAACACAAGAACATTGTTACTATTGATTTTTAGATATACAATATTATATCATAAGAATATAAAGTATGATCTCTAGATTAGAAATTCTATTGGTCGACACTAAGCAATTGTTGGTCCCAAACCGTTTGTAATACCCCAGTTTAAAACAAAAACATTGCAAGAAAGTAAATCGTAGAAATCAAAGGAAACAAGAACATAGAGAATTGTTTTTACCCCTAAAGGTCCGAATGTTCAGCCGTTGGCCTCTCTCCACGTTGAATATCTATAAGTAGATATAACTCTAGATTCACTAGAATCAACCAAGAATTGTTACAAAATGTATGAAAAATATCAAAGATCAACACCCGAACACAATAACCACAACAGTAAACTCATCTCAATATCACACTTTATACACTAAGTATTCACTAAAGATTACATAGATTGAATACCAGAACTAATGAGTACATGAAATAGCAGAGAACGAAAACCCTAACACATAGTCTCATCCATCAAATGAAGACGAAAGAGGAAAATATATATCCCTAAGTCAAAAGTCACAGATCAACGACTGAGAGGTGGCCAAATGTAATGGCTAGATCCCAACATCAACATAAGGTGTGTTTCCAAAACGCGTCATCACAAGTAATTAGGCCACAACCCGACACCATCAAACAATAGCCCAAGTAAATTGTGATGCAGCCCAAATACATAATAATCTCCACCTTGTTGAACTATCATTGGCATTAACTAATGTGTCTAGACATCAACTTGTTTCACTTGCTCTTATTTAACCTGTAAAAAGAAAATTGATGAAGTTAGTAAACATTTAAAAAACAATACACATTGATATTTTAAATACACTACCTTTCAAGTGATTTTTAGAATCTTCAAGCAGTATCTAAATTTATTTTAAGAAAGTACTTTGGTTTCAAGATCAGGTAGATTGAATTCAGCAGGTATTTTGACTGGAATAATCAAGCCTTTCTCAACCGTGTTCCTCACAAAGTGAAATTTTATATCAACATGCTTAGTTCTATCATGGTATACAAGATTTGTGTTAAGGTGAATGGCACCATTTCATTTTTGAAGCAAATCTCATTTAATAATCCTCTTAGCCAAAGACTTTCTTTAACAGCATCATAGGAAACAATATATTTTGCCCCTGTAGAAGATAAGGCTACAAGTTTTTGCAATTGAGATTTCCAACTAATACATCCATCACAAAGTGTAAAAATATAAGAAGATGTGGATCTTCTTTTATCTAAATCACCGCAAAATCAAAATCAATATAGCCTTTATGCATTATACCATCATTACATCTTTTAAATTTTATACCTAAGGCAGATAAGCCTTTCAAATATCTTAGCATCCACTTTATGGCTAACCAGTGTGTTTTACTTGGATTTGTCATAAATCTACTTAAAATTAGGTATAGTACACATCATAAGATACATAATAGAACCCACAGTATTAGCATAGGGTATTTGTTTTCATTCTTTCAAATTCTTCATCTATTTTAGGTGATTGTTCACTAGATAATTTAAAATGATTTAATGGGCAATGACATAGGTTTACATTCAAGCATAGAAATCTTTCATGTATCTTTTCCACATAAGTGCATTTATTTAGATAAACAATACAATTATTCCTATCTCTTTTTAATTTCCATTTCTAGAATTTTTTTAGCTTGTCCTAGATCTCTCATTCCAAACTTAGATTTCAGCTTAGATTTAATTTCATCTATTTCAAATATATCATGGCAAGCAAGTAGAATGTCATCAACATATAATAACAAATAAACAGATTCAGGTCCTCCTGGCCGTTTGTAAAAGAAATGGGAATCAAAATTGCTCTTTACAAAATCCAAATTTCGAACATATGAGTTAAATTTCTTATACCATTGTATGGGAGCTTGATTTAAGCCATAAAGAGACTTCTTCAACAAACATACCTTTTCAAATTTTGAAGTAATTTAAATGACTTCATCAAGTTCACTATTTAGGAAGACAATTTTGACATCAAGCTGATCCAATTTCCAGTTAAAGTGAGCAATCAAAGCAAGCAAAATCTTGATTGAAGTATATTTTGCAACTGGGGAAAATATTGCATTGTAATCTATTCATTCTCTTTAAATGAACCCTTTAGCCACAGTTCAGACCTTATATCTCTTGTCTTCCACATTAGAATCTCATTCTTTGATTTTAGAAATCCATTCACAGTTCACTATCTTTTGATTTTTTGGTTTGTTAACTAGAATCCAGATTTTATTTTTAATCAAAGAATCTATTTCATCTTTCATAGCTTCTTTCCATAAATTTGATTCAGAATAGTTAGCAGCTAATTCAAAAGTAGTTGGTTCAGAGTTTAAAGAGTAAAGCATAATGTATTATTCTATATGTACAAAATCTTGTACAAAATGGGTTACAAAATCGCCAAGTAGCGCCCCCCTATTAGAGGGGTGCCGTATTATTCTATATGTACAAAATCTTGTACAAAATGGGTTACAAAATCGCCAAGTAGCGCCCCCTATTGGAGGGGTGCCGGGCCGGCACCCCTCCAATAGGGGATGCCACTTGGCGATTTTGTAACCCCTTTTGTACAAGGTTTTGTACTTGTAGCATCTCCCAAGCAGAATAAAGGGTAACCTAGAATTCCAAATTATGCAAACGAATCCGCTGAGTTACATTCACTCAACAAAACTCAATAGCGAGTCAAGAAATCAGTAGGAATCGAAGTGAGTCAACTCAACTCATCAGAACTCAGTACGAGTTACAAGTACTTCCATGACTCACTAGTGAGTCAATAATAGAATCGCCAGAACTCAATAGAAAAAACACCAATTTTTTCAAGATTAGCGGCGAGTCAAAGGTATTTCAGAGGAAAAACAAATTTAGCCTCAAGAGTAGTAGAGTATTGAACTAAATCTTTTAGATCTAACCCAGAAGGCACAAAACTTTAAAGAGATCCAATCAAAAGTTGAATCGAATGCAGGTCAAACAAATACCTTTTTATAAAGAATTAAGCCCCTTGAACACCCCAAGTTTGACAATTTGGTGTACATTCCTCTCACAATAAAGTGGAAGCGGGCCTCCCTCTATTGTGAGGGGGTGTCATGCTAGCATGGTCAAGTGTATATCAAGCATGGTTGTTTTATAAAACCAATTACTTTCACAAAAAAAAAACCTTTAAAAAATTTCTAGATTTACAACAGATAAATAATTTCGAAAACTATGGCTTTTCAAAAAACAAACCCTAACCCACGATTTTAAAGAAAATCGTTTTAATACCATTTGTTAATCCCAAACCATTTCTAATACTCCAATTTATACCAAATCGCAGAAATCAAAGGAAACAAGAACACAGAGAATTGTTTTCACCCCTAAGGGCCATGATGTTCAAACTTCGGCCTAATCACCATGTTGAGCATTTACAAGTAGATATAGCTCTAGATCCACTAAAATCAACCAAGAATCATTACATAATGTATGAAGAAGATTTCTTCAAGGTTTTATCTCGCCTCAACACAATAACCACAACAATAAACTCTTCTCAATCTCACACTTTATTCACTAAGTACAACATCGAATAATCCACTAAAGATTATAGAGATTGAACGCCAGAAATGAAGAGCATATGAAACGACAAAAAATGAAATCCTTAACACACAGTCTCATCCCATCAAATGAAGACGAAAAGAGGCAATATATACCCCAAGTCAAAAGTCACATATCAACGGCTGGAAGTGGCCAAATGTAATGGCCATATCTCAACATCAATATTAGGCGTGATCCCAACATCAACATAAGGAGTGTTTCCAAAAGGGCAAAAATCATATTTCAGGTGTATGGTTTACATCACTTCAAAAGTCAGGTATATAGTTTAACAATTCAAAACTCATGTATTAGGTAATTAATTAAAAATATTTATTAATTAGGTCACAATTATACAATTAATTGTCACAATTTATTTATTAGTCACATGTTATCAAATTAATTAGTCACTGATGATTTCGAGGTCACAAATTCAAAAAATTATAGGTCACAGATGATTTCATTGATAACATAATTTCAAATTTGTTGGTCACGGATTATTTTCCAATCACATATTATCAAATTTTTAGGTCACAGTTAAATACTTGGTTACACATAACCAAATACTTGGTCACATACCACTGGCACTACAAAATACAAAGAGTTTTGCCAGATGAATGCGTCTTTGAGCAGCAA
>CAIGRF010211638.1:0-10357 GCA_903798235.1 Fraxinus ornus
CGATCGTTGATAGAGTGAATAGATATGCTATATACGCGATTTGAACATAGTCAAGTCTACTGCAAATGACAAGATGCGCTTTTCAATTTTGAAGTCAAAAGAATTTATTTTACAAAATAGGAAACACATATAAATAATCCCAGAATTTCTAGATTTGGGGTGGGGGTGGGTATGTGTGGGGTGTATGGAGAAGAAGAAGGTGGAAATGAGTTTTTAATTTTATTATTTGATTTTAGTTATTTTATTACAAAAAAAAAAAAAATGTAAACTTACCATTTAACCTTTTTAAAATTAGTCAAAATTATTGTCAATGTCAATTATTTGGTCAATTAACGGTCAAACTAAAAGAAACATCTATTTGGACTTCAGTTGCTACATTTTGAAAAGTTTAGTACCGTGGGTGGCACAAATGAAATTTTTGGGCAAAATTTATTATTAAATGAAAAGTTTGGTATCGTTGCTGCAATTATCCCTATATATAATTATGAGATATGTTGGGACTCCTCACATTTTGACTAAAGTCGTGTTATATGCCTCATGCGTGCGTTTTATTGTTGCGTAAAGATTGGATCTGATTTTTACATTTGGTTTGTTTTCTACTATTGAACTGAGGGCAAATGTGCTCTTTTTTAAATGAATTTTAATCCTCATTTGTCACAACACTATGTGCGCTCTCAAAAGTTTTCTTTTGATTCTTCTTTGAAAGAAATCCTTGATGAATTTCGGAGTATACTGTGTAAATTAGAGGAGTGTTCGGTTTACTATGATAAACAACATTTTTCTATAATTTTTGAGGGGGGAAAGAAATAGAAGAAATCTGTGTAATTTTTTTCCGTACATTATATTGAACTATTCTTGATTTAATTTTAGTGTCTAAATCTATATCTACCTTCGTAGATGCTCAAAGTTTGAGTAGTGTTTAGAGCACATGAACATCCAGACTCGTTAGTGAGTGAAAAGATTTTTGTATTTAATTTCTTTAAATTTGATGCAAGAGGATATGAGTCAGATGATGACGAGTTGTCCGATAGTTCGTTGATGGCGTTGAGGTACCATGAGTTGGTGGAGCAGCGAAAAAATGACAAGTAATTGACGACATTTCCTAATTGGGGTAGTTTTTGGACACGTTTTTGTATTTTGACCATAACTTTGACTATAGTTATCAGAATCGCTCTCAGATCCCAATTCGAAAAGCTCTATTTGGCAATAACATCGTGGCCACTGAGCAAAGTGCATTGATTTCGAGGGAAAAATCCACTGTTTTCTCTTCACAATCCCCAATTTTAGTTATTTTTTTTCCTTTTTTTAGTAATATCTCGTTTGAATTTTTACTATAGATTATGAATCCGATTTGAGCTAGATTTTTGGGAATGATTTGAGTCAGATTTTTGGGATATAATTTCTTTTATTACGTACTTTTTTTTGGTATGATTATTGAAATTTTGCTATTTTTGGTAAAACTTCGATAATTACGATTTCTTAGATATATAGTCTGGCTTGTGGGCTATTTTCGCATGTCGGATGAATAATAAAGAATTTTCTTATTTTTTCGACGTTTTCCCTTGTGTTCTTCCCTATTAATTATCTGCTAAAACCAGCCTGCAGAATAATCGCTATTCTGCTCGACGTCAAAACAAACATTTGAGACTAATAAAAAGTGTAAATCTATATGTATACGTCAAATACATATCTACCGTTTGTTTACTTGGTAGATTTTACAACACTAGATAATATTAAATTGAAAGTTAAAATTAAAATTCTTACGTTGTTTACTTTTCAATCTTGTATAGTATTATACATCCAAATCCAATATGTCGCTTATATACAACATTAAGTAAATAAAGAATTGCAATAATCTTTGGTAGAACCACCACAATTTTTAATATAAGTTTTTGTCGAGCTAATTTAATATGGAATAAGAATAGACAAATTCTGTAGTTCAAGTGACGCTCCTACCTATTGACAAATTATACGTGTTAGACCTTAAATAAAAAAAATGAATGTGATATACATGCTAGGAGCATATTAAAAATAAATAAACTTATATCTTTCAATTATATCTTGTGAAATACTTTTCCACTTGAACAGCTAAGTGAAATGACATTCACAATGTTGATTTAATAATCCCTAGATATTTGTCCTACTGCTCATGAAATGATTGGCCATTGAATTACTCTTACTCTAGAAAAAGATTTAAAATATAAAATTAAGATTTCAAAATCTTTTAGGAAGAGAGAGAGAATTAAGTTATGTACGACTAATTTGACACCCTTTGTAGTGTCAAAATTGAGATCATTGATTTGAATAAGTGTTGTTAAAATAAATGGCAAAATTGTGTGTTATGTCAAAGAGTGTAAATAAAGCAGTCAATCATGGTGTAAGTGTAGCAGAATTGAAAGAAAGATTATCTGTACTGCCTCCATATGTCTGGCCTCAATTTAATTATGTTTTCCTATTTGTATAAAATATATTCCTTTGACTTCGAAGTTCAAATGCTGATTTAATCATTTGTTGAATGTTTTACATTGAATTCTTTCTAAATATATTCGTGAGTTAGGGCATCCCAACCCTTAAACCAATTTGGCATTTTTCGCGTGAAAATCTCCTTTAACCCAATTTCATATGGATATTTATGTTTATGTATTTGTATAAAATGAACCATGCTTAGTGTGCAGGGGAGATACTGTCATGGAGCTCTACAGGAAGATTTGATATTTTATAATTGAGAGTTGACTTCAAAGTTAAAATGTTGATTTAATTATTTGTTGAATTTATATTAAATTCTTTGTGGTTTGTTTTCGCATGTTGGATGAATAATAAAGATTTTTCTTGTTTTGTCGACGTTTTCTCGTGTTCTACCATGTTAATTATCTGCTGAAACCAGCCTACAGAATAATCACTATTCTACCCGGCGTAAAATTTCTGCAAGTTTCTTTCAATTATTTAGGGTTAAAATGAGCAGTTGAGACAAAAAGCATATATAATGATTTTAGACATAAAAAGTGTGAATATATACGTATACGCCAAATACGTAACTACCGTTTGTTTATTGGGTAGATTTTCCAACACTAGAATCTAGATAATATTAAATTAAAATGTAAAATTAAAATTCTTACGTTGTTTACTTTTCAATCTTGTATAGTATTATACATCCAAATCCAATATGTCGCTATAATATACAAAATTAAGTACCTAAAGAATTGCAATTATCTTTGGTAAAACCACCGCCATTTTTTATATAAGTTTTTGTTAGACTTTGTTTAATGGCCAAGTATAATTTCAATTATATCTTGTGAAATACTTTTCCACTTGAACGGCTAAGTGAAATGACATTCACAATGTTGATTTAATAATCCATAGAAATTTGTCCTACTCCTCCTGAAAAGATTGGCCATTGAATTACTCTTACTCTAGAAAAAGATTTAAAATATAAAATTAAGATTTCAAAATCTTTTAGGAAGAGAGACAAGTTATGTACAACTAATTTGACTACATATGTATGGCCTCAATTTAATTATGTTTTCCTATTTGTATAAAATATATTCCTTTGACTTCGAAGTTCAAATGCTGATTTCATCATTTGTTGAATGTTTAACATTAAATTCTATCTAAATATATGGGTGAGTTAGGGCATCCCAACCCTTAAACCAATTTGGCATTTTTCGTGTGAAATTCAATTAAAATTGAAATATAATCGTTATTGGATCTCATTCGTCTAATAAAAGTCAGCAATGACGGCTAATTTTTCAATTTTAATCCGATTTTAATCTCTAATAAACACACTCTTACACTGTTTTTGTACAATTTTTTATCGAGTCAAATCTCATTTAACGAAGGACATATCATGTATTTAAATTATTTAGAAGGGCAAAAATGTCCAAAATTGACAATCTTACTACTACTATAAAAATGTGACATTTGGTAATAACATGGTAGCAAAATGACATCCAGCGTAATTTCCTCTTTGATAATTTGCCTTCATTTACTTTAAATTGACAATCTTGCAAAGATTTTAAAAAAGTGACATTTTTGTAAACGCAATGACAATAATTGACATCTAGTGCGATTTTCTCTATATATAATCTGGCACACTACACGTAACCCTAAGTCAACCAAAATGCCATTTCAGTTTTAACATTTAAATTCCAAACGCATTTGAGGTAAATGGAAAAACTCATGAGATTAATTGAATTAATTATTATCAAAATTACTGAATTAATTATGTTTAATGTATATTAAATTAATATCTTTTCAAATTCTGATGTAACCGTACTGAATTGAATTGAATTGGAATGAAAGTTTCATTTTATTATTATTATTATTTATAAATTAAATAAGAATTTAGAATACTTTCTTTCTATCAAAATAACTCAGATATAACTAGTCAAAAATATTTATTCTTGAGCCCAATTAGGATTTCAGAATCTTTTAGAAGGAGAAAGAGAATTAAGTTAGTTGCACTCTCACGGTGTACAATTAGTTGCACACTCATGGTGTACAATTATCCTACGTTGAATTACCGCAATTTTGTTGACTAAATAAGTAAATATATAATACGATTTTGGAGAGAGTACAAAACATTGTAGACTTGTAGTACATCAACAACGATCACTGTGCTTAAACATCTATTGATCGCATTACATATATATAAAATAGGTAAACAAGTAAATATAGCGTTTTTTGTTTCGAGCAAATTACGAAGCCCATGGGCTTTACACACAGCATCAGCCCAGGTCTGGGATCTATCTCCCAGACCCAAAGCACATCATTATTTTAAAATTCAATTTTTTCAGTGGAAAAATTTGATGCGTCTAGAAATATAGAAAGACGTACATTAATTAAAAATATTGTACATGTCAATTAGTAACATTCTTTATTAATTTTTAATTAAAAAGTCACTTAATACTTTTATAAACTATCTAAATCGTCAAATTCTTTATTACTTTTTAATTAAATAGTCATGCTAAAAAAATATTGCATCCATCTTCAATATTTTAAAAATCAATTTGGCACTCGTAGTCTATTTCATTGTTCAAATATTTGATAATATTAAAACTCACTATTCAATTCTTTGACAATATGAAGAAAAAAAAAATAAAAAATTCAACATGTGAAATTTTGGATCATAAATAAATAAACTTATATCATTAATACTTTTCGACTTGAACAGCTAAGTGAAATGACATACACAATGTTGATTTATTAATCCATAGAAATTTGTCCTACTCGTGAAAAGATTGGCCATTGAATTACTCTTACTCCTGAAAAGATTTAAAATATAAAATTTAAGATTTCAAAATCTTTTAGGAAGATAAAGAGAATTAAGTTATGTACAACTAATTTGACACTCTATGGTATCAAAATCGAGATTGTTGATTTGAATAAGTGTTGTTAAAATGAGTGGTAAAATTATGTGTTATGTCAAAGAGTGTAAATTAAGTCGTCAACCATAATGTAAATGTAGTAAAACTGAAAGAAAGATTATCTGTCCTGCCGGCATATGTATGGCATCAATTTAATTATGTTTTCCTATTTGTATAAAATATATTCCTTTGACTTCGAAGTTCAAATGCTGATTTAATCATTTGTTGAATGTTTTACATTAAATTCTATTTAAATATATTAGTGAGTTAGGGCATATCCCAACCCTTAAAACAAATTTGGCATTTTTCGTGTGAAAATCTCCTCTAACCCAATTTCATATGGATATTTATGTTTTTGTATTTGTATAAAATGAACCATGCTTAGTGTACACGGAAATATAGTCATTGAATTTTACGAGGATTTGACATTTTATCTTTGAGAGTTGGGCCAAAAATGGAAAAGAAAAAGAAAGTTCAAAGTTCAAATTTTATCTTTGAGAGTTGGCAACCATAAAGGCTCGTATAAATGTTGATTTATTTATTTGTTGAATGCTTTATTCTAAATTCTTTTTAAATATATTAGTGAGAGTTAGGGCATCTCTAACCTCTATATCAATTTGTATTTTACGGTGTGAAACTTTTTTAAACCCGACTTCATATTTTAGCCCCTGTTTGTCTACCATTTTATCAAATATTGTTTGCTACAGTAAACAATCTTCACCACACATTCACTCAATAAAATATTCTACACACAAACCAATAAAGTTGCTTTAAATTTCAATCACACATTCTCCAAAAAATATTATTCATTACATCATTCTTCTCCCAATAATGGGAGACAGACATACCCTTAACATCAAATTGGTGTAATCAACACTGGTGTACCAAGTGTGGTGCAATTTGTAATTTTGCCCTTCATTGTATACTTAAACAAAATTTAATTTCTATTAGATCCTTTTAGATTTAATAATTTAATTTCATTTGTAGTATCTTAATTTGATTATTATTTTTATATTAATTGTGATGTTAAATGTAATATTTGTTTTTTAATTGTGGCATTATATGTATTGCTTCTTTTCATTTATTAATAACTGCAATATTTTAATTAATTAAATGTAATTTTTTATTTGACTATTTCAGAGAAGAAAAAAATACTCACATTTCAAAACATTTCTTAGCTGAAAATTTTCTAAGCACGAGTTTAGTAATATGACACTTGAAAAAACCCTCTCTATGAGTATTCTGGCAAACTGGGACAAAAAGAATCTGTATTCACTAATATTTATGTATTAAAAACTAGTGTAACGTGGCCGAATGACCTGATTATGATTTCTAATATCTTTAGATTAACGTTCAAAATTTACCCAAGAAAACCAAAATTTTCAAGTAGGTTTATTTGTTGGGTTAAATCACTTTGCGAATGTCAAAAGCAGTGCCAAAATTCTAGGTAACGAATGGTGATTTGATGGAAAAGATGATCGTTTTTTAAATAGTTTAATGATAGAGTGCAATGTAAACTTATATCATTATCATACACATCTTGTTAAAGTAGGTTGATTGAACATGTGTGTTTTTCTTGACAATTAATTGATCATAATGATATGGCCTAGGGCGAGGGTTGAATTCAAAATTTAGTTAAATTTTCAACACATCTTTTACATATAAATCGTATTCAGTTTTTTTTAATCAAATATCTGACATGGTGATATGTGTACAAATTTAACAAATATGAGATGACAAGACTAAATTCATGGTATTTGTTTGCTCAATTAAACTACTTGTACAAATTTTACTTCTTTTTAATTTATTTATTTATTTATTTTTAATCAAGGGCCAAACAATTATAAAGAAAATTGTACAAGTAGCATGATTCTTGTTTGTAATTATCTAAAGTATCATGTTGATTCATGTGATCTAAAAGCTTGCAGGACACATTTATTTATTTATTTTCATTTAGTTTTTCAACTCTCCCAGCTGGTACACAATTTCAGCACCAAACACTCACAACATTTGGGATTTTTCTACCTATAAATACTGGGATATGTATTGCAAGATTCACAACTGAGTTACTGAGACTCGTAATATTCTTCAAATAGACCCTTTTTCTCTCTTCGATGGAGTTCCAGTTCCCGTTTTCCCTCAATACTTCCTTCCTTCTTTTGTTCTTTCTGTTCATGCTGGTTAAAGAGTACATACGATCAAAAACTCGTAATACTACTCAAAAATTGCCCCCAGGGCCAAAAAAGCTCCCTTTTATTGGGAACTTGCACCAGATGGTAGGCTCCCTACCTCATCGTACTCTCAGTAACTTAGCAAAGAAATATGGACCGATCATGCACCTTCAAATAGGTGAACTTTCCACAATTGTTATATCGTCTCCTCGAATAGCACAAGAAGTATATAAAACAAATGATATTAACTTTTCTGATAGGCCGGACCTGGTCGTCGCTAAGATTGTATTATACAACTTTGCTGACATTGCTTCTGCTCCGTACGGTGAATATTGGAGAGACATGCGTAAATTATGTATGATGGAACTACTAAATTCAAAAAAAGTCCAGTCATTTCACAGTATAATGGAGGAAGAGGTTTCTCGTCTCATTAGTTCAATTGGAGACTTGGAAGGAGTAACGATCGATATGACCGAAAAAAGTACAGATTTAGAGAGTTCGATTGNGGTTTCTCGTCTCATTAGTTCAATTGGAGACTTGGAAGGAGTAACGATCGATATGACCGAAAAAAGTACAGATTTAGAGAGTTCGATTGTCTGCAGAAGTGCAGTTGGTCGTAAATGCAAGGACCAACAATCACTAGTCAAGTTGGGAAAGGAAGCAACATCCTTTGCAGGAGTATTTAATGTTGGAGATATCTTCCCTTCATTGTCACTTATTGATTCCATCTTTGGATCCAAGCGCAAGTTATTTCAGATGCATAAAATGATTGATAATATGCTTGAAGGCATAATCCGGGAACACGAAGAGGAACTATTTTGCTCGACAATGGGCAAAACCAGTGATGATCAGCATTCAGAAGATATACTCGACATTCTCTTGCGGCTTAAGGAGACCAATAACGAAGCTATCACCAGAGATAGTATCAAAGCTAACATATTTGTGAGTAATTAATACCTGTTTTCTCATTGATTTTTCTTTTCACTTTAGCCTCCTAGATAACAGTACCAATTACTTTTATTGAACCACGTTGTCTTACAAAAATGATCCACTACCCATGGTGGTAGATGTTGTCTTGCCCACCGCTAACGTGGGCCTACAATCTTTGACAATTCAATGTTAGATTCTCAAAAATTGTAGTCTTGACTACTGACGTGGCATATTAGTTGTGGGCATATTTTATTTTGTCTACCATGCATAGGAGATCATTTATACCTTATCTTAAATCTTTATGACGTTAAAAACTTATTTATTTAACTCATTCTTTACCACTCTTCTCATGTGTGTACAAGATTCATTAGTAGTGATAGTACAACTCATGATCTCTACCTTTTTGATATCTTACAAAACCTCCCCATCAAAAAATTTAAAGTTGTTAGATTGGCAACAAGCTTGGTTTTTATAATTGTATGTCTTCAACAATTTGACCTAAGGAAATTTTGGCACGAATGTGCAGATATTGTTAGCTGCTGGAATCGATACTTCATCGACTCTTATTGAATGGACAATGTCTGAACTGATGAGGAATCCGCGAGTAATGGAGAAGGCACAAGCAGAAGTAAGGCAAGCTTTCAAGGGAAAGGAGAAAATCCTGCAAAGTGATATTCAGAATTTGAGTTATCTACAAATGGTGATTAAAGAATCTCTAAGGATACACCCTCCAGGTCCCTTGTTAGGCCCCAGGCGGTGCAGGGAACAATGCAAGATTAGTGGATACGATATACCAGCTAATACAGTAACTATAATAAATGGTTGGGCGATCGGAAGGGATCCCGAATACTGGCATAATCCTGAAACTTTTGAACCTGAGAGATTTAACAATGTTTCAACTACATATACAGGAACTCATTATGAGTTTATACCGTTTGGCGCGGGGAGGAGGATGTGTCCAGGGATCAACTTTAGTTTGGCCGGCGTCGAGCTCACTTTGGCTAACCTCCTCTATCATTTCAATTGGAAACTTCCAGCTGGGATCAGCCCCGATAAATTGGACATGACTGAGAAATTTGGTGCAGCTGCTGGAAGGAAGAACAATTTATTCCTGATTCCCACGCCCTATATCCCGAAGAATTAACAAGGATATTGTCCTTGTTTTAAGTAATATCCTTGTTTTAAGAAAATTACGGGTTTGTAATTGTACTGTTTCTAATAAATTGTAAGGAAAAATAAGTCTATATTCCCATGAAAATAATATTTGTATTGTCGTATTGGCTTATTTTCCTTCTCAAATAAGGGCATGCGTATGTCTTGGATTAAGTGCAAATTTCCTCATCTAGGCAATTAATATTATTGGTGTTTAATTGGGCTCTTGTTTCTACATCTTGTTGAAAATCTTTTAGATAGACAAATTACTTTTAAAAAATTATTCAAATATACTCAAAAGAAATTTTTAATTTCATAAGCATTCGACTTTCCAAAAGTCCTACTAAATGGGTCCTTACTTGTCAAAGTAACCCAATTGGTACACGCTTTTAATACCGATAAATTTATGACAAAAAAGTTTATGATTTTTCTAGTTATAAATCTGGAAGATTTATTGTTATAATCACAGCTTATAATAATCTTTGAGCAACTTTGAAGTTTTAGTGAAAAACTTTGGAGAGGGCTTCTGATAGAAGTTTTAGTGAAATATTTTGTTGTTTCATTAAATACATCGTCAGTCATTACAAAAAATCTCACTTTTATCAATTTTCATCATAAAATGTCAGTTTTTGATTGTTTCGTGGAGAAAAGAACGTTGAGAAACTTTCCAACATAAAAATTTCCATCATTAAAACTATATTTATGTAGTAAATAACGAGAAAAACTTCATTTACAAACTTG
>CAIGRF010211680.1:0-17648 GCA_903798235.1 Fraxinus ornus
AAAAAAAAAAAAAAAAGTGGGACTAGAGCATGTGTTTGAGCCCCATTTTTTTGTTGATAACACATTTTATAATAGTGAATTTTTTAAGAATGTGGGGTTAAAAAATAGGAATTTCTTTTAGATTTAAGTGCAAAATATTTTATTGTGAAAATGTGTTGTTGAAAATAAGTTTGAAAAAAAATAAATTTTAAGGTAATGGAGATCAAATAAGGGCAAATTATTTTTTTAGTTAAATAAACTACTTTAATCCAATAAAGCAAGATGATAAGTTTTATAAACACTGAGAAATTTTACCAGATCCAGATTTCTAAGCCCTAATTTGGTACATATTAAAATTTTCATTCTCATTCTTCTACTCATTTTCAACTACACATTCTTCAATAAAATAATAGTTTCTATCACATCAATAATTTTTCATTCTTTTTCAACCACATATTCTCTATCAACCTACTATTTCAGAATACATTCTTCTAAAATAATGTGGCTCAAACACACTCTTAGTAAACATTTGTGTGAAAACCAATTCGAGAATCGAGCAAGTCTGATATCTCAACTCATCGTGCATGTCAAATTCTAACAACTTCATCTATGTCAATATTTTGCCAGGTTTGCAAGCCCCGATAGTTTTTTTTAACATCAACCGACAAAATAACTAGAATGAAATAATTGTGAAATTTGTCAACTTATGAGACATCCCTCAAAGTTGGGGAACCTTCATTAAAAGTTACCCTAGAAAAGTCTTTACTTTGACCAAAGAATTAGTAATCCAATTCAGGCTATAAATAACTCAATTCACTAAAAAATTATTTCCTTCACAGTTCTCACCTAATACTTTGAAATAGTGAGAACTTAGCCAAAAGTTCTCTCATTTTGGCATCTTTTTTCAGTCCCATTTCCATATGGCTGTAAGTGAGCCCATGTCAAATTATGCTGATTGGATGCATTTCTATCAGCAGAACTTATCCAGGCAACCTCAAAATACACCAAGTTTTAGTGGAAGTGTGTCTGAGACTGTCACGGCGGCTGCCGCCAGTCCAAGTTACAGTAACTTGAACATGGATGGTGGTCGTGCTTCAAGACCTCCCAGAAGACGACCAAGGGCGTCGAGGCGAACCCCCGTTGTGTTAATTAATACGGATACTAGCAATTTTAGAGCCATGGTGCAGCAGTTCACTGGTGGTCCAAGTTCTTCATTTGCATCTAGGACTGAGTATTCTAATGGTATGTCAAAGTTTCTTGCATAAATGTTTTAGCCATTAAATGGGGAATACATTAATCTCGAATCTTACGTGCACAATCATGCTACATGTACATCATTCTTTACATTTTGTCATGTGACAACAAATTATTGAACAGTTTAAAAAATTAAACAATTTTTCCTTCAACCCTTTTTTAACACATCAAATGTCAAGGATTATGTACACTAAAACATTACTTTTTACAAAATATGTGAGAATAGAACTCAAAAAGTGTTCAATCACCTAAAAACTTAAACCTTTGTCTAAAAACTTCAATAATTAAATAAAGGGTAATTAGCACATAACGTTCTCACTTTTCAGTGTTATTGTTGAAAACATCATTACCTTTCATTTTTTGACACTTTCATCCTTATTTTCACGTTTCATTGCGCAAAATGTTATTTTCTTCCATTTCTTCAATCAAAAATTGTGAAATAACGGATATACTCTTCTCTTTAAATAAAATAAAAGGTAAAATAAAAATAATAATTGCAACCATACTCACAATTTTTAAAAAAAGCACAAATATGTCTCAAATAAATTATTAAAAGAGTAATTAGCACATAATATCTCTATATTTCACCGTTATTGCGAAAAATGTCCATACTTTTCTTTTCTTTTTTTGGCATTTTCACTATTATTACACATTTGATTGCGCAAAACATCATTTTTATACATTTTCATCTAATTTCTCAATAAAAGTTGTGAAATAACGAATATACCCTCATATTTAAATAAAAAGCTAAAACATTAATTGCAACCATATACCCAATTTTTTAAAGAGAGGGCAAAAGAATCTCCAATAAATTATTAAAAAAAATTAATTTTTTTGAAAAAGTGCAAACGAGTCCCAATTAAATTTAATAAAAAAAAATTAAAAACTGTAGACGAGTCCCAATTAAATTATTAAAGAATTAAAAATTAAAAATAATAATTTTTTTAATTTTTTTTTATTTAAATATGAGTGTGTATTCATCATTTCACAATTTTGTATTAAGAAATTGGATGAAAATGGATTGAAATGATGGTTTGCGCAATCAAATGTGTAATTAAGGGTGAAAAAAAAAGTGAAAGGTAAGAATGTTCTTCGCAATAACGGTGAAAGGTAGAAATATTATGCGTTAATTACCCTTTTAATAATTTATTTGAGACTCATTTACATCTTTTAAAAAAGTTTGGGACTATGATTGCAATTAATTTCTTTTTTCTTTTGGTTTTATTTAAAAAGAATGATATATTCGTCATTTCACAATTTTTAATTGAGAAAATGGAAGAAAATGACATTTTGCTCAATGTCATGTGAAAACAATGTTGAAAATGCAAAAAAATTAGAGGTATGGACGTTTTCTACAATAACAATGAAATGTGGGAACATTATTTTCTAATTACCCTTAAATAAAGGTTACGTTTACTATTCAAATTTAATCTTTAATATTCTCCTTTCATTTGGGCTCACACACACATTACTATCAAAAGTTTGATGTGTATAATCTTCATAAATAGGTACTTGGAATTATTAGTTGGTCAAGACTAAAAGTTGATGTTACGTAGCCTTCCCACGTGTCCTAACATACACGTCGAATTTATTTTTCCATCAAATTCAAGACAAGTACATAACTTTTGTGAATGAGTAAAGATGGGACGTGAATTCAAAATCGTGTTTACTCTCATATTATGTTAAACGACCTCAATTAAAAATTTAATGTTTCACAGGCGTGAACTTCGGTTTTGGACTTGGAACTCAACAATCTATGAACCCATCTACAGCCATGGCTCCTAGTGGATTTCAAATTCAATCCCAAAGACAACAACAATATCCGAATCAGCAACAGCACATTTTCAATTCACTGAATAATAACACTCAGTGTGATGCTGCTGCTTTTCTGCACAAATTCATGCCTAACACAGAGGTGGAGGCCTCTAGTGGCTTTGTCAAGAATGATGGTTCAGCCCATGTGCAACTGTCCGAGGGCAGTGGTGGCCGTGGTGGCTTCCCCCAATGAGAAAAGGGATATGCACAACAATTACATGGAGTTTGAAAATGACATAAAGCCTAAAGGACAAAGTTTAATTTGTTGGTGACTTCTGCCATTGGTCTCTCAGATTTTCTTCCTTTGTTACGTACCGTTTCACGTTTGTATAGTGGTTTCTTTGGCATTTTCTTTGCACCTTCGAATCAATATAAAAAAGCTAGAATTCTCGTCGCTGATGCTTAAATTTCCGTCGCAAAGGAAGAAGGTAAAATCCTGCTGAATTTGGTTTATTTTATTTTATACACTTTCACTCGGGTGCCCTGCAAAATTATGTTTTTATTATTGAAATTCTCAATCTTATGTATCAACGACTTTGTTGATCAAAATAAATTATTCCTTGTTTTATTGCTAGTTATTTATTGAGCTTTGCTACTTGTACATATGTAATACCTCCAACCACGAAAACTTAAAAGATTTGATAGGTACTACTCATACCAACAAGGTGCACCTTCTTTTCCGAAAATCCATCGTTAGAAACTCCACAGTTAAGCGTGCTTGGCTTGGAGCAATTTCATGATGGTTGACCCCCTGGGAAGTTTTCTCAGGGAGCGTGCGAGTGAGAATAAAGTATGCTGAAAAGACCCATGTTGATACAGTGGGGGCAGTACGTCGTCGATCTAACGGCCAGGACAGCCCGTTAAGTGGAACCCGGGTCGTTACAACCTTCATGAGTTCTATAGAAGTATTATCCTATTTTCCAGGTTAGATAGTCATGGAACAAACATTTGAGTTGTGGGTTTATTTTCGATTTGTTTATAAACACAATGAATAATGAAACTAGGGAGGATATTATTATGATTTCAAGCTTACTATTATTTGTCTTGAAGGTTTAGGTTCATGAAAACTAAATTATGGAGATCAAGGCTCTTTAGAACGAGCATATTTCTTTAATAGGAAAGCAAACTTACAATATAGCATGTTAAAGTATTACACAGTGATGCTTACAGATTTTGTCACCCACTCTGAAGAGTTGGCCGGATAACCAAGAATTTATGTCTGAATCAGGGTCCCAGCCACGATCGCCGCCTACAACATGGTGCACTTGGCCTGAAACCTCTTTCCCTTTGAAGGAGATGGAAACAAGAACCACCAAAACAAGGGCTACAGACACCTTCACTACAGCCATTTCCACTGTTCTTGGAGCTTCAAAATTAAAGAAAAAAAGGGACTCTCCCTCTCTATTTCTCTTTCTTCAAATGCTAAAGAGAAAGAGAATTTGTGAGATGCCGTGGGAGTTAAGCAAAGGGTTTTGTTCTTTCCTATTAGTCTGGCATTCCGTCCAATAGAGGACTCCCTACAAAGACAAAAGCAGAGAACCATTTGGTGCTATTTCACCTTTTCCCTTTATCATCTTGGCTTAGAGTTAGAGGTCAATTGGCCACGAGCAAGCTTTTATTTCCCAGCTTTCTTAGCTACACTAACACCATTAGGCCACAAGCCCACAACTACAAGTTTTGGAAATCAATTTGAAGGTTGAGGATAAGTAATGAAGATTTTTCAATGTTGGATCTGTACACTATATTAATTGGTAATTCCATCCTTGATCCTTAACCTGTTGGATTGTCTTTTGTAGGTTGAAATTGTTTGTCCCAAATTTTCCACAAATCATACTAAGTAAAATATATTTGATATTTTTACTCATTATTTATTTATTGACTTACTTAAATTAGAATGATTTTTAAATGTCAAAATATGTGGGAAAAACGTGTACAATTGGTTTCAGTCCAAATAGATAAGTCAGTCAATCAGAACTGACTTCAAGTAAGCTAGTCGGTCAGGACTGACTGGGTACTACAGATATACATATTTTTTGACTACAAATTTTAGGGGTACACGCTCTAAATGAAATGCAATATGTACTTTCCATATAGCAATATATACAGAAATGTATATTTTAGTATCCTGAACTGTTTTGATTGGAGGAGTCTATATAAGCAGAGAAAATGAATAGGGGACAAATAATGCTTTGAGAAAAATCTGTCTATGTCCAGCGAACCTGCAATAGCATGTTCTGAAGTTTTTTGACTATCTCCAGCGAATTTTGATCGGCTGATGTTCTATTGAAGTATCTAAAAGCAAAAATTGTGTTCTTCAACAGGAACTGAAGATAATACATCTGAGCGTGAATGATATAATCCTATTCAAATATTAGGCTACTAGGCGTGAGTTAAGATTGGTAAATCTTAATCCAAGTAGTGGTTGTGGCTAAATACAATAGTGAAGTGGCGATAACGTCTAGAGCGGAGGGTTTGATATAACTTCTCCAACAAGTCAAAAGAAGAAATAAAATGAGGAATATGTTCTTTACTTGCTTTTGATTGTTTTTATTAATTTCGCGAAATTACAAAACCGAAACTATTGTATTTTTTATTCTTTGATAATGAATTATTTTACCCGTGGCATGGGGCATGTGGGTGTTTCCCTTAGGGATTTACCATGTTATATCTGGTCTTCATTTTTATTTAATTCCGCAATAGATTATATCTTGTAGAAAACAAATATGGTAAGTTGTCCCAATTAGAACTGTACGTGAAACTGCCTGTAGGAAGTTCTAACTGATTGGTGTGTTCTGGCTGAAACGAATAATTAAGACAAATTTCTTAATTAACTAAGTCTTTGTATTTAAAATTGGTATCAGGGCGGGTTCACTTTTAAAAAGTCAGATCTACATGAAATCTAGTAATGGATGGAGAACTGTTTAGACCTCTTGTCTTAGACGAGACTAATTATTCTTATTGGAAAATAAGAATGCAAGTCTATGTCCAATCTTTAAATGAGAAAGCATGTCACTCAATTATGTATGGCTATAAAACTCCCGTGGTAATTGAAAATGATGTAGAAAGAGAGAAATGAGCAGATGAGTGGGTGATTACTGATTATAATAGTGCTAGCTTAATTCCAAAGCTCTAAATACTATTTTCTCATTCATTGAGGTAATCAATTTCGTTTGATTTCAGCATGCAAGGTGGCTAAAGAGTTGCTCATAACAGAACCTGAATTGTGAAGTCCCCTAAACTTCAAATGTTGACACTTGAATTTGAGCAATTAACCATGAGAGATGATGAGCACTTCAAAGATTTCTATGTAAAACGAAGTGGCATCACCAATTCGGCTTATACCTTGGAAAAGAAATACTCAAAAAGTAAATTGGGATTCTCCATATCATTACCTAATAGGTTCCACTTCGACGTAATCGCTATCGAGGAAAGCAATGCCATAGAAAGCATGAAAGTGGAAGAATTGGTATGATCCTCGATTATCTATGAGCTACATTTTCATAAAAGAAAAATAAAGAAAAATGATTGGGAATAACTTTTAAAGCTAGGAGGTTGAGACGGAATATGAAGATGATGAAAGTGAGAATGATGACCAGACGATCATGCTCACTAAACAATTGAAGAAATATTGAAAAACAATAAAAAAGGAATAAGCTTAAAAACTAAGTTATCCCAAAAGAAGTTCTTTAGTATCTCTAGGCAAATTCCTACCTCATATGTGGAAAAGAGCCAAAATTGTGTCCAACATCATGAATGCGAAGGGCTCGAGCGTATAGCGGCTAAGTGTGCAAACACCTTAAAGAAGTCTCGGTGAAATAAAGTTATGAACATAACCCGGAGTAAGGATGAAGACAAGGAGTCAAACTAGGACGAGAAGGACAGAACTGGCGACAACTAGGTAACTTCTCTAACCGCCAACCTTCAATCTAATGCTAATATGTCACATCTATCACTGTAGGTCAGAACCTACTAAATACAGATTTAGTTGGAACCAACAATGCATGTTTAGAATGTGAAACTCTGAAATTAAAAAAAAAATAAAAAACTACCCTTTTGGCAATGATGGAATACATTGAAGAAGAAAGAGTTATGGTAGCAAACAAAAGAGAAGCCTTGTCCACAATTGTAAATGAGAAAGAAAAAACAATTTTTGGGACTTCAAGCTGAATTAGATCATGCCAAGGAAAGAGTCAAACACATGATAATTGGACTTGCCCGCCTTAGCTAAGTACTTAGCTATGGAAGAATTTCTAATGACCAAATAGTCCTAGTGGATGAAGGAAAAGGAAAGGAGAAAGAAACCACCCAACTGATGTTCGTTAAAGCAGTAGTGGGATTTGAAAAAATTACAGGATCCGAAAAATTACGAAGATAGCCGTCTGAAACTGCTATCAAAATGCTATACGACCTACCACCAGCAGGATAGTATGACTGGCAGACACTCGACATAGGTTTTGAGTACCTTGAAAAATCTGTTTCAGATCACAATATCAGGTAAACAGGTAAAATATCAGATAGGTAAGTCACAACACACGATCATATGTAATATTTGTAAATCAGTATGGACACAGTTTACACCATTGTTTAACATGCAGAAAATCGAATCACACTAAAAGAGTTAACTCACTAACGACACCTTAAAACAAAATTGTAAGTCTAGTGGTTTAACTCACACTTTTAAAACCCTTAAAACTTTTTAAAAATTGTAACCCAAGTCCCCAAGTTTTGGAAAAGCATTTAACACGGTTCCTGATTTTTAAAATGGCTCTAAGAGCTGTGAGGTGGCGCCTATACGCTACTTCTTTGCCAAATGATTTCATTTTTTTTCCTTTTTTTACACAACTCCTTTAGAAATTTACTCATTAGGTCCCTCAACTATGATATTATACAATTTGGTCCTCAAGTTTGGACTTTCTTTCAACTACGCCCTCCATAAATTGTAATTCGAGGTCCTTCAACTTTCTAATGTCTACATTTTAGTCCCCAAATCCATAATTTTGTATGCTTTTGGTCCATTTTCATTCCCTTTTTCCTAATTATCTTCCACTTGGAGTTTATGACCTACAAAAGCCAAAATTATCCAATTTTGAGTCGATATCCGCTCTTTTCGTCAATAATAAGTATATTTAGGTATTAATAAGTGTGCAAAAAATACATTACTTAAGTTTTTGCTCATCCAGAACAAGATTATCTACTAACACAATCAAGCACATGATAAAGATTAACAACATTAGATAGTTTGCCATAATAATCAACGAGTGTAAAATTTTATAAGTAATTCACAAATATTCTCCAAATAATGTTAGCCAAAAAATAATTTAGACTTATCCAATGTTCGGTCGGTGTGTATGTGCATAGCCACTTTCATTCATCATCTACATTGTGAAAAAGTTATCAAGACGGAATTTTTTTTCAAATAGGTTTCAACCCGACCCTTTGTGGTCAAATATTTCATTTCCTACTCGTGAGACCTACACTCCTAAAATAGCTATTCATTTTGTTTTCCCGGGTGTAAATATGAAGGTTTCTCCCAATTCATTCATTTTTTTTATTCCAATTGGGTCTAACATGTAATATCAACATCTAATCATGTGATGATTCTCTACTAGATGAGTGCTTCGACATTTAAAATTATACTAAGTAATTCAAACTCACTAGTTATCGAAACCCAAATATCGAATACAATTGCACCAAATCAAAAATTCTCAATTAAAGTTCATGATTGACCTCACACCCTTAACCTCTCTTTTTGACCATTGTAGTGCGTTTTAGGTCTTTAATTCCCCGATTGTTTAGACCAAAGGGTACTGGATTTCGAGATACTCTAACGGACTTAATAACTAGAGTAAAAAAGGTTACGGAGTGAGGTCTAAGATTCAAAAAGTGCAAAGTCATTCTTTTAAGCACAACAAAACTAATGGAGCTTAGATCCCTAGCATATGGTCATTGCCTAGCTTATACTTGAAAAAAGACACTCTACACAAATATTTTCACATGCATGGAATCAATACTCTTCTAGATAATATCTTTTACTGGCTCGACTACCCCCAAGCTTATCTCACGATGTGTTTCAGTGAAATATAAGTGAATATAGGATTTATAGAAATTTAAACACAACTTAGAACCCAATTCTTACCAATTCAAAGTCTCCATGAAGAAAATATTTTCCATATCTAGATAATAATTAATCATGACTATCGAGCTCAAAGTAATTCAAAATCTTACAATGGAAAAGAAATTTTTGAAAAAATTAGGTACAAATAGCATATTTGGTCATAGCTCATGAATCAACAACAATTTTAAACAGCAAAACATCCTAAACCGACAAGGCTATCTAACATATCAACACAAAGTCACCAATTAGAGAACAATGACCCCCAGATTTAGATTACACATTGTCCTCAATGTGAAAAGAACAAGATAAAAGAGAAGAGGGGATAACGAAACTTCCCCGATTATACATTTGTGAAGGGGTACCATGCTCGATTTGGAGTTATGCTCTTGAATAGCTCATTTTTACTTCACCCCCAAACTTGTGATCAAGCCTTGATTTGATTTCAAATCATTTACTTCAAGAAGCATCTTATGGAATAACTTGTGGTGTCTTACAAGATCACAAGAAAAGAGTAAACTAAACGGGAAAAAATCAAAGTTGATAAACATAGGACTTGAAAAAGTTATATAACTACAACAATTATTATCTAACAACAAAAACAAAAATTAAAAAGATCAAGGGTTATAAAGTTGGGTTGCCTTTTTTTACAGTCTTTAGATCGACTTTGGCAATTGACTCATGGGCATTTAAAGAGGCTTTGGATGTCTTGCCCATTTTCCTTCATCTGGATTTGTTCCACTCCTCGTTTGATCTCCAAAACTGAACATTGCACATTTTCATATAATACGACTTGTCTATCCATCCATTAATACTTTAATTACATAGACTTCCACTACATCATCGAACTTAATCACAAATTCAATTTTCGGGAAATCAATGAAGTCGGAAGAATGTACATTACTTTCATCCTCATTGTTTGCTACATTTTGCTTGGTTCATTTGTGATTAATATGTCATTTTCTTTGAGCTCTTCTTCAGTGGTTTATGTTTCATCAAATTGAATGAGCGGTTAACAATCGATCTCTATGGGCAATGGCAAGTCTTTCCTATTAATTTCTTCTAGTGGATTATGCCCCCACTTTTGAAATGTTTCCCAATATTTGTAATCTCCCACAAGCATGTCATCTAATCCAACTTGACAGGTTCATGGTAATACTTTGCAAGTACCTTCTCGTTAAAAATGGAGGACCATCTCCTGAAAACTTGATGTGTTCGTCACAATTGTTAAGTACATGATCTCCCGCAAGCATGTAAATATCATCGAAATTGTCCAATACTTGTTTTCGACATTTCAAATATTGTCTAAATAAAAAAAAAGTTTCGACATTGAAGTATCCGTGCACGAATACAAGTATTGCCATGCATAATGCATTGTTTGACAAATTTCATATCTTGGACCTCCAAGCATAAATCCATAGTCATGTAGAGATTAGACATTGCAAAAACTTAAAATTGAAAATATGCCACTATAGCTGAAAAGTATAAGGATAAAATACTAGCACAAGATAGATTAACAATACGTGGATTAGTCAAAATATACAAAAATAAAAGTAATTAAAAATAAATAAAAAGAAATGGTTAAAACCAAAATTAAATAAAGTTGTAATCAAAGTAAAAACATTTTTCGGTAGCGGCGCCATAAACTTGTTTTCTATAAAAGTGCCAACTGCAAGTGTACGGGTCGCGTTCAATTAAAAAAGTGGATTTTTTTAGTCCGACTTGTCGATTCATTGAGAAATGTTTACTTTAGATTACAAAACTATAAGAGAGGTGCTACAAGTACAGGGATTTTCACAGGTCCCTGCCAGACACCTCACATAAGGGGGAGAGCCAACTTTTTTTTTTTACATTGGGGTGGGCCCGACTACAGTGAGGGGCCGATAATGCCCCTGTGAAAAAAAGCCCATGTACTTGGGGAATTGCTCAAACTATAATCAGTTGTTTCTAAAGAATGGAAAAATGATTAATAGCGGAAAACCCTTCTAAAAACGTTTCCAATTGTGATATGGGCCTATTGAAAATCGTAGAAAATCTCATTGTTTGAAACTTTTTATGCGAAAAACCCCATGCGGTCAAGATCCGTTAGATTTGTGGTTAAAAACAATAAAAATGCCAAAATTAAAAAAATTTGCAATTTCAGTACCTTAACTTTTTTTTTTTTACAAATTAAATCCAAAATACTTATATGTGCCACCTACCATCCAAAATCTTTAAAATCTTATTTTTCACCCCACTCCACCCCACCTTATCTTCTTACCAAAAAATAAGATAACCAAAAAATAAGAAGGTTATTTCCTTTAAACCCCACCACCGCCGGCCAACCACATCTACCCATCTCACATAAGACAGACCACCACCATCAAACCATGCCCACCCATCTCACACAGTTCCTTCAATTTATTGAGATAGAATAGCCTCAATGTTCTTGCAAGCTACGCACGAATATAAAGGCTGGATTGGATCAATTGTTTGCATGCCCATGTTTGTTTGGCCCTGATTATGTAATTCCCCATCTGAATTTATAGATTGAAGTACTTGGAACCCATCAATTTTGGATTTGAACCAGAAATTGGGGTAGTTGGGGGATAATTGGCTCAATTAAATTCATACCCATGGTCGTTTGGACTTGTTGGTTTGATTGATGCCAATTTGGGGATTGGATGCTATGTGAGGCATGAATTGAAGGAGACACGGTTCGACAAAAAATGAATAGTGATTGTCGAAAAATCCTAAATTACAGTAGATCAAATGGAGGCTTTTTGGGTTGATGTTAGGCCATGTTTATGGTCATCTAGATGAGGGCTAACCGTCCGTGGTGGTGAGCAACCATGGGTGTCGTCGGAAGTCGGGTTTTGTAGGCAAGAAAAGTGTTTTCCAGTTCACTATTTTGGTTGTTTTCCGGTGGATTTGATGTCGACAGTGGGATGAAAGTTGATAGCGTGCATGGTTGGATGCTTTAATTAACCAGATAGGGGATTATGAATCTTCCAAAAAGATATATTGAATTTTGCAATACGAAATGCACCCACTTCATCTTGTTCATATGGGAGGTAATTATCTAAGAATCCGGATTCAGAGCCAATTTTTTCTACTAAAGCTTGAAGTCCATCTTTGGCATCATGAAGAATAAAATATATAAACCCGCCCTTTTTAGCTTGGTCTTGACTTTCTCCAAATATTTTTCCACCTTCCTTGATGTATTCTCCTTTGTGTGCTCTATGGTTTTACTCTCAAAATGCCAAGCAAAAAAAGAAAAATGAAAGGAAAAAGAAAAGAAAAAAAATGAAGAAGAAAAAAAACCACCAACAGTGGTTACGTTTCACACGTTAAAAATCCATTTTTTTTTTTTTTAAAAATTACAGCCCAAGTCTCCAAGTTTTGGAAAAGCATTTAAAACGATCCCCGATTTCTAAAATGGCGCCTTGACATTGTGAGGTGGCACCATTTCTCTGCCAAATGGTTTCAGTTCTTTTTTTTTCCCCTCTTGCACACAAGTCCTTTAAAATTTTTGCACATTAAGTCCCTCAATTATGATATTTTACAATTTGGTTATCAAATTTTGAGTTTTCTTTCAATTAAGCCCCACAAAATTGTACTCCAAGGTCCTTCTACTTTTAGACGTCTGTATTTTAGTTCCTAAATTCATGATTTTGTACGATTTTGGTCCCTTTTTATTCCCTTTTGCCTTGTTCTCTTTCCATTTGGGGTTTATGATCTACAAAAGCCAAAATTACCTAATTGTGAGTCGATATCCACTCTTTTAATCAATAATAAGCATATTTATGTATTAAATAAGTATGCAAAACACACACTTATAAGCTAGAATAATGCAAGTTTGGATACGTAAAAGTTATCTTAGGCATTATGCCGATGTTGTTTATAAATTTATTGTATCTAAGTCCTGGTACTTTGTTAGTGGCTGTTCTAGATACATGAGTGGTAATCGTTCTATATTAACTAATTTTAAAAGTCATGCAGAAGGAATGGTTACTTTCTAGTATGTAGCAGATGTTTAGTGACTAGGTACTAATCAAGACTTTCTTACCATGTTGTGTGATAATACTAGTGCTACAAATAACTCTAAGAATCCTGTTTAACATTCTAGGACTAAAAACATTTATATACGACATTATTTCATTAGAGATTTTGCTATTCAACATCATTTTATTAGAGATTTAGTTGAAAGAAATATTATGGTCCTAGAACATGTTCATATAGAAAGACAACTAACTGATTTACTTACCAAGGTTTTAGATACTATTAAATTTGAAACTTTGCAAAAAGCCGTTGACATATGCATGATACATTAAAAGCCAAATCGATGTACATAATTTTTTTGTTTGATTATGTGTGTTAATTTTGTTTGCATGTATTTTGCATTTATATGAAAACAAAAAAAAAATAAAAATAAAAATTGAAAAAGATAAAAATTGGGGGTTATCTTGCAAATGTTGTGATGTGGTATTTTAATTGGTTTGTGGTTAATGAGATAAAATTGGAATCTCCAATAGGTGTGGTGTGCTTACTTTAGCTTATGGTAAATTATTGTGAGATGACTACACCATTAGGACACTATGACAACATTGTTGTGACAATTTATTGACTAGGTAAGCATTTGAAGGTAACACGTGTTTAAGTGTAGACTTACAACAATGCTACACGTACAATGTCCATCGACAACTTGGGTTTACAACCTGACGTGGTAGCAGAAAAAAAAAGGAAAAGGAAAAAAAAAAAAAAACATTGGGAATAACAAAATTGGCACCAAATGAAATTGTGAGACATTGGTTAATACTTAGTTTCCCCGCTAATATTCCACAAAAATATCCCAAATATCTCATCCATCCAAATCGACACCGCCGCATACTCACTCTCCCGACGACGTTGTACGAACTCGGAGTGAGCCCACCATTTTACATATATGTGCCAACATTTTTCCCCATTTACCATGCTAAGACGACTTGATTTCCTTTTATGAATAACAACTGCGATTGATTTTCACGGGGACATTGTACAAATCCGAGTTGAGCTCCAGTTAGCTACAACATTTTACAAAAGAACCCAGTTTGTTCCGGAAATCATCATTTCGTCAACCTAGAAATTTCCTAAAGTTTGAAAAAACCGCCGCTACCGTTTATGAACTCCCACTGTCGACCCCTACGCCGTTCGCTACAGTTGAATGTGTTTTTTGTTTTGTGTTGTATTGTGTAATTATTTTCTTTGAGAATCTGAAAATAATTTTGAAGGAGTATAATGCGGTTAAATTTATAAAATTATTTGAGAAATGAAACTGAAGAGCAGCTTGCATAAATTTGTAAAAAATCATTGGCTGCATTTTTTATTTTTATGAAGTTGAGTGATTAATTTTATGCCATAAATGAAGTTCACTGACTGAATAAAAGATAAATTTGATGAGAAGTTCATGTTGACGTATATGAAAAAGTTTTTTGGGTGCTTCGATCCAATTTTACTTATGTTGCTATGATTAACACGTATCGATGTAAAATTGTAGAGAGGTTATGGTTTTATGAACATGACCACTAATTTTGATGCAAGAGAAGAAATTAAGGAAGAAGTGGAACATGATTTATTGGTAGAATCCGAAAATGAGAACGTGGAAGACAATATGATTGTACTTGTAGATGAAACGAGAGGAAGAGATGGTGTGACTGTGCCTACGATTGGTATGAAGCTCAAGGATGAAAAATAAGTTTTTTAGTTCTACAAAAGATATGCTTACGATGAAGGTTTTCTAGTTAGGAAACTGAATTCGAAAAAAGATGACGATAGAATTATGTGTTATATGACGTTTACATGAAGTAGTGAAGTACGAAGAAGCGATTCCACAAGTGGTTCCGCAACCACAATGCAAACGGGATGTAAAGTCGGGATCTCTACGACATTTGATTAGCATAGTTTCTGGATAATTAAAATAGTACACCTCGATCAAAACCATAAAACAAGTCCTTTGAAGTCAATATTTTATCGATGCAACATAGAATTAAGCGCACATGTGAAACGAATGATTGAATTTAATGACATGGCAGAAATTCTGTTGCACAAAAGCTTCAACTCTGCAGTTGTTGAAGCTGATGGATATGAGAATCTTGCTTGCATAGATAAAGATTATAGAAACTTTATCGAAGATGTGAGACAGTTAAAACTTAGAGAATGAGATGCCGCAGCAACACAATCTCACTTTTCAAAAATGCAAGCATGATGTGCGAGATTCTACTTCAGTATTGATTTGGACGAAGAATCCGACTAAAGAATGTGTTTTAGGCAAACAATCAGTGTTGTGAAGCATATAAGGAGTTTGGTGACGTTTTTATATTTGACACTATTTACCTCACTAACAAGTATGATATGCCATTTTTCCCTTTTACCAGTGTAGATCATCACGGACAATCAACACTTCTTGGTTGTGGTTTGTTATCCAATGAGAACACAGATAATTTTGTATGGCTATTCAGTACATGGCTCAATTGCATGCATGATCAAGCTCCACATAGAATAATAACAGATCAAGACAAGGCCATGCAAAATGTACTATAGGTAGTTTTTCGAATACGAAGTATAGATGGTGTTTATGGCACATTCTAAAGAAGTTGCCAGAAAAATTTGGCTACCATGTGGATAAAGGATCCATGTTTTCGGCTATACACATATTGGTGTATGATTCGCAGAATATCGAAGAATTTGAAGATGGTTGGAAAACAATTAAAGATAAATATGAGTCGTAAGATAATGATTGGTTTTTGGGGCTTTACGAGAATAGAGGTCGATGAGTCCCTTACTTTCTAAAAACAACATTTTGGGCCGGGATATCGACAACACAATGGTCTAAGAGTATGAATGCATTTTTTGATGGGCATGTTCATTCAAAGATATCGTTGAAGCAATTCGTCGAATAGTATGAACGTGCACTATGAAAGAAGGTTGAGACGGAGTTTCGGGTTAATTTAAAGTCATTCTCTCAAATGGTTCCGTGGACAAAAACCTATGAAATGGAGAAACAATTTCAGGTAGTCTACACCGTTTCAAAATTCAGGAAAGTGCAATTTGAGTTCACAAGGAAGATATATTGTGACATAATATCTGTTGTGGATGGTTGTTTAGGGACAATATACGAGGTACAGAAGGATGTGTTATGTGGTGATTGACAAAAGAAAAAATATCAAGTCTTATTTCATATGCAGAATCATGAAATTGTATGCATGTGCCACTTGTTTGAATTCCAAGGAATACTTTGGAGACATGTGATCATAGTATTCATCCCTAATGATGTTATTGTTCTTTCGAATAGGTATATACTGTATCGATGAAGGAGGGATGTCAGTAGAGTACACACTAGGGTTACTGTGTACTATGATGGGTTGGTAAGCACTCTAGATAGTTGCGTTATGATAAAATGAGTAAGGCTTTCGCATCTGTTGCAGACCTAGACACAGAAGATGAAGGTCAAACCCATGCGATAATGGAATGAATACAATTTCAATGGAAGGACCTTCTGAGCTCCAGGTCGACTGGTAGAAGTAATGTCCTAGCGTAACGTAAGAAAAAATATCCTCGAAATTTACAGGCTCGCAAAATAATGCCAGTTGCTCCGTATTGGATCCTAGAGCGACGAGCAAAAATGGGGCGCCTAAGAGACTTCGGAGAGAAAGTCCGTTGGAGTCAACTTTAAAGAAACCAAAGGTAAGTTGATATGTTACCCTCTAAAATTAAATGGAAACCTAACATCAGTTCTTATTCGTGAGGATGTAAATGCAGGCTCCATTGGCTTCATTCGAACGGAACATGCCAACTTCAAGGCGTACTTGTCCATCATGCATCATCCGTTCACACATATTAAGAACAACAAGCCTCTATGTCTACACCATTCTCCTATTCACAGCTCTTGTCTGTGAATACATTCAATTTATCATTTTCGTATGTTTGATTTTTCATTTGCATTTTCTTTTGATGATGTAAGGTGACCATGAAACCCAGGCGTTTACACAACAATTACCTTCTTCTTCGTCGATCCATCCCCTGTCAACCCATGTCATATTCCATTCTTAAGGTACACATATATTTAAAACATTTATATTTTAGTTTGACTAATTCATGTGCACCTTTTAACATCGTCTTCTATGTTAGGCGATGCAAATCCTTTACATTATTCACATTTATCGTATCAAGGTGGCAACACGATTTGATCCATCTTAATGTATTCAATTTTCATGTGTTAACACCGATTTCTGTTCTATTGTTCCAGAGAATGATGCTGTAAGTTTATTATTTAAATATGGGATTTTTGATTATTTCTGTGAAGTGTAATACACCGATTACACGAAGTTTTACCGGGCTCAGTCTCCAAACTCAACACCACAACACCACAAACCGTCCACAAACCAACACAAACCCAATCTTGGTTGCTCCAACCAATATGATAAACCCACAAAGAGTTTAAGGGATGGATGAGAAAGGTAAAAGCCAAGAA
>CAIGRF010211690.1:6278-24320 GCA_903798235.1 Fraxinus ornus
TTTCAATAATTGACCTCTTGATGTCAATTTCCTGTGTTGAATAAATGCAAACCAGATGAATGGCATCTTATGTTGGCATCACAGAGAAGCATGTGCGAGTCTCCCATATAGCATCCAGAATATAGCAAAGATCTAATTTTTCTTCGATCTCCAAGCAACAAAAGTGACCATTTGCAGTCTCAACCCCGGGGTCTCTTCAATCTGCTAGAAGTCTATTTGGTATTATGTGTTGGAACACTCAGATAAAATTTAGTGTTCTTGAAATCATCCAACAAGGGATTGTATCCATCCTTGGTTCTTGTCTTAGAGGGAAGGCCGAATTCTTCCATAAAAGATGATGTGTCAAGCTACATGAAATCAGCAAATGCAGGCATCAGAAGCAGCTAGTTAACATAGGTATTCAGACGAAAAAAATGCCAAACTTATATTTATCCAGCCGCCAACTTATCAGTGTGTAGTCTATCAAGGCTAATTTCTGCATTACAGGGAAAACGAACTCAAATAAAATGGGCATTGCATTCTTTCCAATTACAACACCATCAGTCTTCACACGACATCATTAATTCTAAAATAGGAGAAGGGGCAAAAAGAGGAAGTGTGCAGCATCAAAAAAAGGTTGTGGGATGGCTCGTGGCTTTCAATGATTAAAATTTGAGCCAGTTCAGTCAAATAGTGGGTTTTGGTGAACCCGCCTTGAAAGAGATCTCTGATATGTCACTAAACCGCCATTAGTTTCATGTAGGGTTTCTTTTAACCCACATGAGTAGGCTGCCTCTATTCTGCCATAGTCTGCTCTCTTCTGCCTATTTGAAAAATTTATTCTCTTCGTCTTTTACTTTAATTCAAAAATTCATCAGCAAGAAAATGAGCACATCCACGAAGCATTCCTGGTCATCCATTGCCGAGAAAGGAAATGCGACAGAAAATTATATAGAACTCGTAAATCCTCAAAACGAATTTTTGGTTGTGAGGTCAAATCAATCCTCGTTTACCCAATCATCAGGGCCATCATGAGAAAGGTGAAAGTGTCCAATAAGGCTACTTCAGATATTTCGAACAACTTCATAGCAATAGAAAATAACGTTATTAGGTATGCCAAAGGCAGTATTTGCAAAGAGTTCCTTAAATGCCATTATCTGTTAGGTACTCCACACTCAAAGAATCAGTTAATAAAAAAAAAGCAAGGTAAGAAGGGACCAATTAATGTCCCATATCAGATTTTACGTAACTGGTCTGGATGGATCCTTTTCTTCATGTTTTCGCCATTTTAGTTGGTAATATGGCAGCTATCTAATGCCTGTATGTTTAAAGGTTCGGGCCAGGGGGATAAGGTAATGGAAGCCAGTTCAAGGAATTAGGTCACAATTTTCGCCAAACCAGACAGGAACCAACCCATTTACATTCCCAACAAAAAACTGGAGTACGTAAACTGGATTAGGCACAATATGTTTAAGGTCAACTTCGGAAAAGGAAATATGAATGACCTTTTAAATAGGAATACTGTAAGATCAGCTTAATGATTCTCTCAGTTGATAAATTATTATTTTTTTTTTGTTAACCGTGGATGTCCGCGTCAGCTTGCGCGCACCTCGATTAATTCCACTGGCCTGAAGTTTATAGTCGGGTACTCACCTCAATTGATAAATTATTAATCTCCTAACATAATGTGTTTTGTACCTTTAGTATCAAATTTAGTAACTTAGATCTAATTCCAATGCAAATCTGAATTATAGCGAGAAAAATGCAGATTGAAACACTAACTACACAACCAAAAATTACCGTAAGCGTCCGTCTCTTCTTTCCCTTCTTCAACGATTTATCTTGGTTTGGCTTCAGCTGTCTAGAACAATAATGATCCATACGTTCCAAAAGCCAGAAATCTGTGGGGAAAAAGATATCAGCATCACCCTGCCGAAAAAAAGTGTAAAAATATTAATGAGAAGGGTCATAACAACTACTATTCTAAGATAGGAAATTGCTTCATAAAAAAAGAACTCGAGCAAATGCAAAGTCACACAACATGTTCAACTCTTGTCAATGCAAAATGGCAAATGAATGGTTAGTACCCTATTTCCAAGGAAAGACCACACATTGAAACAGGTTCTCCAAAAAGATGGATCATAAAATGATAGGTTTCTACACAATGCTGAGACTGGAGTAATTTCTGTTCCCAGATTGTTCTCACTGAAATCTTATTAGAACCTGTTACTAATTTTATAGCATACAAACAGTTATCTCATACAATTGATGCTTGTCAAGTAAAAACAAGGCATTTATATATTATTCACAAATTGAAGTCAATTCTCATTTTAACTCTACAAAATGTACATGACTGATCAAAGTGGAAAGTTCAGCATACACCGAACAAGCTTTGTAAAGTCCATATTTAAATGCAGCAGTCAACATCAGTAGGTTTTTGTAGTTTATCAGATAGTAAGAGCTTAGGGAATATCACAATCAACCTAGAGAGCTATCTGTAATTACAACTTGCACTTGTCAAATGAACACGATGCTTATGCATATCCAGCTTTTCATGTTAATCTTACTCCCTATATTTTACATCATAACATATTTCAGACACCATCCATGCAATCACAGAAAAACCTAGTTAAGTGTTATAATATGGACCACTATCCATAAACCAACAGAGGAGAAAGGAAAGTGAAATATAACACCTTTGCGTCCAGATAAGTGCTGTAATCCAAACTATTGCCGTCTTTCTGCAAATTAAAAAGAAAAAAAGGTAAATGAACTGCATATACCATCATGCAGATCCACTTTGTTTGCTTTGGTCAGATAAAAGCGATTTTTTTCTTATAAATCTGCCACATTTCGAAGGAGAACCTATGATTCCAATGACTGATGGAAAGTGTTCGTGATGTATGTTATTCCAACAGTTCACTCACCATGACTTCCAACATGACAACCCCCAAAACAAAACAAAACAAAACAACACAACATACATGTCTACCTTCCAAAACAGACGTGAAGAAGCAAATATCTAATACAAGTCTCACACTAATCTACAACTAAAGTTTACTAAAAAATTAACATGTTTAATCATTGATATTATTTTTTAGAGTCTGATTCATATTTTTTAATAGAGAATTCATTTCTGTGACTACTAACAATGTCAATTTTATGTAAAACATCTTTGGAGTATCATAATAGTAGTTTACTATAGTTAATTGGTTATGAATGATGTGTCTCCATACTAGTATACGAAGTCAAGACACCCACTTATTGAATCCACGTTTCCTGAAATTTAACAAGTCAACTGTCCAACAGTTTGTTTAGTACCTATCTTTGATAAATGTAGGGAAGTTTTAGAAACACAGCTTAACAAAGAAGGGAAACAACAAAAAGGTGCAGAAGCAATCAATCAAATATTCGTTATTTTCATTGAATAAGGAAATAATAGAACCATCCTCTAGAGCTAAGCTTCTTTGCATCTTAAAGTCATAAAGATTGAAATTTAGTAAGCGCTGATTCTTCTCATTAGAACACCAACAAACTGAAATATGGATGAGTTTTGCACAAGCAGGAAGCATCTCCAATGGCCACAAGATATATCAAGAGACTCATACCGCACATAAAATAGCCTCAACCAGAAGTTATGCAGTGAATTAGCTTTCTTACCTATCCTATACTGAGGGAATATGTGGATAAATTACATCCACGATTTTTCTGAACACTTAACTTTTAGGATTTGGGAAGCTTATCCAAATCTGGATACTTCTTTTTGTTGAAGAATCTTTTTTAAATCCACAATTTTTAGATATTCTGTACAAGGGGGGCTTTAGTACCAAATTTAAGTAAATATCTTCCATGTAGTGGGAAATAAGTAAATAGACTTTGGTGATTAACATTAACATACACAACAATATTTGTAGAATAAGCGATACCATAAAGCTCCCCATGGTGCTGCCTCTAAAGTCAATTACACAGAAAAGCTATGCTTGAAGCGTGGGAAATTATAAAAGAAATATCTTCATGAAGTTATTTGTCAAGAAGGAACAAAGCTGAATGTACCTTGGTTGAAACCAGTGGAGCTCGCTCACCAGGTACTTTAACATCAGGAAGGTAACTGAAATCAGATGCAACTAATGACATCTTCGGTAAAGCACCATGTAGAACTTCTAGAAGTTTCTGCATTTGAGGTAGCATTAATAATCCAAATAATATCAGTATTTAACAGTAATGTCTTACCAAACAACCAGTTGGTAGCCAGCATCTCCGAGTCTTTGGAAGTATTTTGGCTGAAATACTTTTGGCAACTGAGGCAAACAAGCTTCCTTGAGCACTACCATCTTTTGGCAGATCCAAAATCTCCATGCATTTTGTGATTAATGGATCGTGTAGTGGCTTATACAACTCAGAGAGTTCTAACCTATTGAAGGACATAGGAATATACTTGGAAAGTTCAATAAATCCACAATTTCATTATGTAAGCAACTTCATCAAATATAATAGCCTAAAGAAAGATATCCACGGATTAATCCCTGATTATGTGCCTCATTCTGATTGAACAAGAAATTATACTAATGCGATTTGTCTCTCTTGTGAAGATTTATCATTTTTTTTCCTCTTTTAGGGAGATTATCTATGGATTAAACCCTGATTTATGATGTCAAAATAGGAAGTTATTTTCAATATAAATAGTAGGTCTACTGATCTATACAGATGTTCCCATTTTTTGGGTTGCCGAAATGAGAGTTACAGTCTGATGTACCTCTGTTTTCGATGAGTTGAAATACATTGAACAGGACCTGATGATAAAACCCTTCTATCCAGCTATTTGTTAGGTTGATTCTCTCTAAGCCTCTATATCATGTATCTTTACTCTTTAGAGAATCAACAAGTGAAATATTACTGATGTTAAAAACCCTTAAAATTGCTCAACATAGTGATAGGCACCTGGGAAAGTCAAGAAAAAGACCGTAAGGAGAAGGGGCCAGTTATGGAGAGTTCATCGGTAATTGAAATGGGAGGGATAATTGATAGGCCCCAATTAAATAAACATATTCTAGAAGGATCAAGAAGATCGGAGAAGACTGGAGCTGCAACAAACTCTGTTAGAGGGCTAGAATGAGGAGGGAAAATGAGTTACAAGTAACTTATAAATAGGGAAGAGATGGAGGAGAATAGGCATGCAAGATAGTGAGTGAAAACCATATTGTGGAGAGTACAACCCTCTCGAAAGGCTAATTGTATTCCTGTTCTATTTTCAGTAATTCAGTTTCAATCAATACATATCATAAATCTTGTTTCTGTCTTGCGTTTTTCATTAATCACGGGTAGAATTTACCATTAACCTGGGGTGGAACCTATCAAAGTGGTACCAGAGCATCCAAATTCAACAAGAGACAGCCATGACTCTTGCTGATCACGTTGGAGAGTTAGAACAAAAAGTGGAAAGAAATAACAATGAACTTCAAACAGGGATCAAAGTGCTGCGTTCAGAATTTAAAATGCTGCACTCAGGGATGATGGAAAAGTTTGATCTGTTGTTGCGCACCTAGGAAAGTCAAGAAAAAGACTGTAAGGTGAAGGTGCCAGTTATGGAGAGTCCATCAGTAACACCGACTCTGATTTAACACAAACAAGGGCAGGCGGTAGTCACAATGATGGAGGTAGGTCAGGCGGCGATTGGAGAATCGAGCCACGCATAAGAAAGCTGGAAATGCCCGTGTTTGAAGGATCCAATCCAGAATTTCAACATTAATAAGTTGACAGAGGAAGAGAAGATGGAAGCCGCCGCAGTGTGTTTCGACAGAGAAGCGCTGGCCTGGTACA
This sequence comes from Fraxinus ornus, assembly GCA_903798235.1. Classification (NCBI taxonomy): domain Eukaryota; kingdom Viridiplantae; phylum Streptophyta; class Magnoliopsida; order Lamiales; family Oleaceae; genus Fraxinus; species Fraxinus ornus. Next base: position 12,075 of record CAIGRF010211690.1, read on the forward strand.
AAATGGGAGGAAAAACGCCAACCGATAAGAATTGGGAAGAGGTGAAAATCCAGCTGTTGCGAAGATTCAGACCATCACAGGAGGGAACCCTTTGTGCACAATTCCTGTCTCTCCAGCAGATTACCACCGTTAGAGAGTATCGTTGGCGATTTGAGACCCTAGTGTCGCTGTTGATGGAGGTATCAGGAGATACAGGAATGTAATTTTCTCAACAGACTAGGCCGGATATCAGGGCTGAGGTCCGTCTACTTAGGCCATTGGGCTTGAAACAGATAATGGAAGTAGCCCAAATGGTGGAGGACCGGAGTTTGATAACCCAGCAAAAGGGCCCATGGCAGGATGACCCAATTAAACCCAAAAGTACCTCCTTTCACAACCCAAATCCACCCCCTTCTCTCAACCAAATCTAACCCAACTTCCCAGCCCAGTTAACAAACAAACAGCACCCCTAAATCTTCTCCCAACTCGTCAAAACCACTTCACCAAATACTTACAAACAACTCCAAGATGCAGAGATTCAGGCAAAAAGAGAAAAAGGCTTATGCTATCGTTGTGATGAAAAATTTACAATTGGGCACAAGTGTTAAAATAGGGAGCTGCAAGTTTTTGTAATTAGAGAGTTGGAAGAGGCGACAGACAAAGAAGTCACAGCCAGTTGTAGAGAGCTGGAAGAAATGGGTTCAGGCAAGGAGGAGCTGAACGAGTTAGGTTTGAGTTGCTGGGGCAGCAACAATCAAGTATAATTTCCACCTTGAGGACAAGGTGACTGAAATGGGAGGGGCAATTGACAGGCCCCAATTAAATAAACATATTCTAGAAGGATCAAGAAGATTGGGGCAGCAACAAACTCTGTTAGAGGGGTAGAATGGGGAGGGAAAATCAGTTACAAGTAGCTTATAAATAGGGAAGAGATGGAGGAGAACAGGCATGCNGCAACAAACTCTGTTAGAGGGGTAGAATGGGGAGGGAAAATCAGTTACAAGTAGCTTATAAATAGGGAAGAGATGGAGGAGAACAGGCATGCAAGATAGTGAGTGAAAACCATATTGTGGAGAGTACAGCCCTCTCGAAAGGCTTATTGTATTCCTGTTCTATTTTCTGTAATTCAGTTTCAATCAATACATATAATAAATCATGTTTATGTCTTGTGTTTTTCATTAATCACATGTAGAATTTACCATTAACCTGTGGTGAAACCTATCACATGGACACTATGGTATCCCTATAAAGATATAACTTCGCCTTGAGCTAATGATTTTTAAAAACCACAATCACCGATAGTTCTAGTTAAGTCATATTTAAAATTAGATTTCAAAAATCACACGTCACGGTGACATCGTTCAAAGTGACTCAATGAAAGTTGAATTGTCAAGATGTAGTCCTAGAATTTGATAGTCTTTCATTCCTCCAAATTACGGATATGCAGATTTGGAAGAGCATAATATTAGTAGATCAAAGACATTTCAAAATAGAAAGTTCGACTTGTGAAGTAATATAAAGGCTGTAGTTGTGCTTTTGCAGTTGTTACATTACTGAATAATACAATGCAGAATATTATGATGAAGAAAAAAATACTAGTACAATTTGGCTTCAGATAACTGATATGTGTGTGTGTGTGTGTGTGTGATTTTTGTTGCAAATTCCAAAAGATCTAGCCAAAAACAATTTTCTCTGTTCTTATTTATTTCCCTCCCTCAGTCACAGGCATTGTCTACTTATTTCTATGGTTCTGCTTCATTAATTAATTGTACATGTATTAATTAAATACCAGCCATTCCAGGCCAGGCCAAGTTTCAGAACACTTGATCAGTGTGTTAGTTGGCTCGCCTATGGACAACCCTAGTAGAGAACAGACTGGTACCTCAACCTATTTTGAGAGCAAAGTAACATGGAGGCTGCCTCAATTGGGCTAATCAACCATGCTTTGATAAGGTCATGAGTCACATTTCTCTTCTTGCAATGATTTCATAACATTCAAATAGCATGTGGAAAATACAATATAAAATGTCAGTTTTAATGTCAAAGCAAGTAGAGTGCAAATATAGATACATCATGAGGGATTACACTAACTGCTACCTGTCATGTTGCTTTTCAACCCACACTTCCATCCAAGGTGAAACTTGATTTTCAGAATAGATCAGATCGTGTGGAAGATTATCTAGCACCTAGGAGTAACAAGAAAACGCTTATTAGCAAGTAAACAAGGTTGGAACTGACATATAAAGAAGCTCGTCTTCTTGACAAGGATTTTGATGTCAACAATGTGAAGAAGGATAACCTTGTTAATTCACCAGTCAATTCCTAATATGATGAGAAATATACAATACAAAAGTATAAATTCTTGAGACTTAAAAGTCCATAGATATACCTCTAACATTATGACCCAACAAGGTTGTTGCTCGAGCCCTGTTTCAAAAACAAGCCTTCAGTGTGACAGTTTCAGAACTATGAGATGAGTTTTATGGGAAAGAAAGTTGTTCACAGGTAAAGGGAATGCAATTAACAGGAAGAAGGAAATGCCAGCAAATTTGAGGCAACATACCCCACCCATTTGGGTCAGCAGCATCACGACACTCTACTCTAAACTTTGCCAAGTGACTATTTACTTCTCCAACGGTTTCTTGTTGCTTTTTGGCTAGTGAAGGACTGATTTCTACAGAACTGCAGTAATTAAAAGAACGACAATATAACTTTGCATGGTAAAGGATCCGGCTTTTCTACTGCTAGACTAAGTTTGGGCTATTTAACAGGAATTGTATCTTCAATACATAAAAATCTGTGCACATTATTTGCACGCACACAAATAATCTCAAGACAATTTATGTCTGTTCAAGAATAATAAACAATAAATAAATAGTATTGATACCATGGAAAGCAATTCTTTCAAATTGAAAGCACCTTACACAATCACTAAAAATTTCAGCACAACGCAATCCAGTCTGCTCTAAAAGTAATAAACCCAGCAAAGATGCATTGTTTTGGAAAGTGAAGCATTCAAAGTTCAACCTCAAAACGTTCCAAATTGTAAAAATTAATCATTTCCTTTGAATCTTGGTTGAATAAGAATTGTTCCGAATAACTCAAGATATCAAACAAAAGCAATGTGAAGCATATTAGTGTACAATTCAAGAGTCTACCCCTTAAAACTGATGCTGTACTACCTATTCTAAAATTAAAAGTATCATGGGACATTCTTGTTACTACGAGTATACAATAATTCTCAAACCTCAATAAAATATTTAGCTACTTCTACAGCATATATGGATCATGTCAACACTTTGGGATGAAAACCATGTTTAAGAAATATTAGTATAAAATTGTGAAAGAAATAAGAGACGGAAACACAGCCAAGAAAAACAGGTAAAACAAGTGTTGGGAGAGGTGGGAAAATAATTTTCATAAAATTATCCAAATGACACTACTTTTTTTTTTTTTTTGATCGGTTCCAAATGACATATACTTGCATGCATGAGAGAGGGAGGCACTAAAAAGATACGAGGAAATGTAGAGTACAGGAGTAATCAAGAACAAAGGTAAGAATAACTTGTAATGAATAGGTTTCACTTCCGTAAGAATCCAATATTAATTTCATTAACATTTTATTCCAAAAGCATCTCAGTTTTGATACAATACAAATAACAAGCATAAGCACATCACATACATGTAACTCATATTATCATAAACTCTTGTTGGTGCGTTCAGTTTTATGTAATCCATTACACTCTTTGCACAAGTTCCTGATCCACCTCCAATCTCATATATCTGAAAAAGAAAAATAGTAGTAGAAAAGTACTTCAATTTTTTTAGCTTGATTTTAGGAGATAAAAGATATGAAAACTCATGACTCTTAACTTAATTTTTTTTAAAAAAAAAAAACTATAGCACTACTTTTTCACAAGATGCAAAATAGACGAGGCATAAACTTTTTCTTGACAATTAATGAAAGGAAATTCCTCTTGACAATTAATGAAGGGAAGAATTTCTGTTTTCCATATATAAATCAATGTTGCTGAAATAAGAAGAATGTAATATTAATTGTTATATTGAACATAGAATGGAGTCCTTATATTTCTGAACAGGGGCTGCCTTGACCTGAAGCCATTGCTTTAACCAGCCATGCTGCTCACCCACAGTGTCATAGTTGTAATGTTTTCAGGCTTTGGTCGCTCAAAGGTGACACAAAATTTTATCTAATTAACAACTAAAATGAGAGGCTCTCGATAAAGTAATGATAATATAATGCTGCAGCTAAGCTTTCCAATTTCTAGAACTATGAACAGGTTTGACCTTGTGTGTTTTGATATTAACCAGAACCACGCAGCATCGTGTTTTTTAAGCGAATACTCCAAATTGTTGTGATGTCTTCCTAGTTATCGTTATCATCATATTTCATTTTAGGATTGATAAACATGCCAAATTAACAATAACAATGGAATTGTCTAACTAGCCACGCGTAAGCTTATAGCATATGAAGAACTTTTACAATGAGTCTTCTTAAATCATCCAATCAAGAAACTCAGAAACTTACTTTTAACGGAACAGATAAGTTCGTAGTCCGCATGATTGCTTCAGCAATTCCATGAGCATACCAAGGCTAAAAAGAAGAACTTAGAAAGTTAATCCACCTAGAATGCAAGTAGAAAATAAAAAAATGCAGATTAAGATTAAGATGATATTCTCTTTTCATAACTAGTATGCAGAAAGAATATGGTCATTAACATGACCATATGACAGATGTTAATTAACGTGTTTACCTTAAGTTTAAAAGGGGTAGAGAAACACCAAAAGAATAAAAAGAAAAAAAAAAAAGAAACTACCAATTATTACTCAGATGAGGCAAAGAAAACATCATGTATAGAGGTCGTTTGTGTCAGCTTACAAGCAAGTCGAGTTTATTTAACTAAGCTCTAATTTCAGACACTTTTGCCTAACCTTTTATGATAGATGACAGTAAATCTAGCCGGTTCAAAACAACTTATTTAAGTAATTGGCTTGGGTGTCCATGAATGCAACTCGATCTCATAGCTTGTTTTTGGAAGAAATTTAGATAATTCGTTTTCACTAAGCCATTCAGCAGATTATACAATGACAGTATTGGATTGGTCCTAACATTCAATAAATTATCGATGGCTTTGCATTATATTAAGTAGGCAATCTGGTGATGATATACCTGAATAACTAAATTTTAAATAACCGCACATGTGTGGACATATAGATACTTTGTATAGCTCAATAGCTGGCAGCTGCATATCATTTTTAATCTTATTTGTTAATATATATCCTTTACATTCATGATTTACTCAATGTGATCGATATCCAAACTAACTCTAAATTTGAACATTATGTTCTACTTCATGAAAGTGAATATTATCTTCAACAAAGCAACTCATCAATGTACAATTGTACATCAGGAGAGCATGAAGGTTCTGACAAAGAACAAGTAAATCCTAAAATGAGTGGCACCATATGGAATAATAAAGCCAAATGTAGCTCCAATAACTCGTGAGCGGGCTCAAGTCATTCTCACCTCTAGGACCTAGCATTGGCTGACACACTAAGTAATAAACAGGGGAGCTTGAATAAAGATTTTGCTATAGCAAATTTAGGCTTCTCGATCACAAGAAATTAAATATTAATTACAAAATGAGGATAATCTAATCCTTCATTCCTTCTCAAATCAATTTACAACAGCTCTGTTTGAATAGACAGGTCCCCTTCGGCAAAGACAAAAATTATAATTCAATCATATGTTGATCAAATTTTAAATGAAAACAATAGCGGGCAAATAAAATGAGAATTAGCAACTTCCATGTTTAAGGGCTTATTGGCACAAAACGTCCATACATTTCAAATTTTTGTATTTTCACCCCTATTTCCACGTTTCATTGTGGAAAACGTCATTTTCATCAAATTTTATCCAATTGCTCAATCAAAAAAATGTAAAATGACAAATATACCTTCCTATTTAAATAAAACAAAAAAAAAAGAATTAATTGCAACCATATTCCCAAACATTTTTAAAAATTGCAAATGAATCCTAAATACATAATTAAATTTTTTTTTAAAAAAAATGGCTTCTCTCTCTCTCCATCTCCTCTACCATCACCATGGAGCCGCTACCAATTCCTCCCAAAACCATCGTATTGCCACCACCAAAACCATCGGAATTTCATCCCTCCACTGGCGCCAATACTTCCTCAATCCATCACAACCAAACAATTACACAAACAACCACAAATTCGACTCAAAATCAGCCCCAAACACACCAAGAAACACACGGCCTTTTCACCAATTCCGGCCATTCCGTCAATACCCATGGTCGTCCACTATTGCCGATCAATCCACCTCATCTAATTACCCATATTCATGGAGAAACGTCACATAAAATAGTACAATATGATGTCGAGGCCTTGGAATTCCCACTTGTTGTGCGCAGAAAACATGACCAATGTGCCTCTTTCAATTCATGTGTTTACGGGCGTTGATTCACATAATTTGCCACATGTTAATCTATCAACATCACACGACAATGGGTGTGAATTTAATTGCCCCAATTAACAGCTAAATTGATCCAATTTCAGCCAAAAACTGCCCACCCAACTCGAACAGCTTGCTACCTCCAATTCATGGACTCGCCATGCTCCGTTCTACCAATTCATCCATAGGCATTTCAAATCAGGTTCATACTTCAATGGGTAGGCATCCAATTGATCCAAATTATTCACCAATTGAATACGTTTTAGATTCAAACTTGGTCGTGCGGTTCTTGATGTATATGGGATCTAATTTTGAGTCAAATTTGTGGTTGTTTGTGTAATTGTTTGGTTGTGATGGATTGAGAGAGTATTGGTGCCGGTGGAAGGGTAAAGTCTCAATGATTTTGGCGGCGGCAACAAGGTGGACTTGGGAAGAATTGGTGGCGGCTCCATCATGATGGTGGTGAAGAGGGGGAGAGAGCCATTTTTTTAAAAAAAAATTAATAATTTATTTGAGATTCATTTGCACTTTTTAAAAAGTTTGGAAATATGATTGCAATTATTTCTTTATTTTTTGTCTTATTTAAATATGAGGGTATATTTGTCATTTTACATTTTTTAATTGAAAATTGGATAAATTTGACGAAAATGACGTTTATCACAATGAAACGTGGAATAAGGGTGAAAATGCAAAAATTTGAAACATAGGAACGTTTTACACCCTAAAGACCAAGCGTATGGACGTTTTGTGCCAATAAACCTTTTTAAAAGTGATTTTTCTTGTTAATTGATAATCCACTAATCAAATCTATTCTATGAAGCACAAAACAATTAACATATGGTTCTTTTCTTCATTTTCAACCCAGTTCAAAATAACAAGCAATAGAGTGAAGAAAAACTTCTACATCAATAAGCGTGAAAGAAATATTTTTCCATCACATACCTTAAAGAGCTCAACTGGAGTAAACCATGAGATATCACTTTGCTTGTAGATTTTATCTAAGTGTTGCATATAAGCTTTACGCCCTGAAAGATTAGAGCACGCATTATCATTTTGTATAGGTAACTTTATATGTAATTGACAAATTAAAGAAAATTATTATTTAAAAGAGAAATCGAATAACTCCAACAAAAAAGTAGAAGACGGTATGTAGCTGCAAGCAATGTTTTCAAAAGCACCCTAGGCTTATGCCTTGAGGAATGCCTCATGTGAGACCTTCATCAAGAGCCTCAGAGTTAATGCTTTGAACACCATTTGTTAAGGCTTACAACTTGACTTACTAAGCCGTGAACGTCAGGGCACATAATGTTAAGTTTCTTAGTCTAGTCTTGTCATATCTAGTTTTTCTTCTTCCTTTTTTTTACGGGCATCAACTTTTGGAATGGTTTTTTCATATCCTAGAACATTTTTAAGGTTTTTAGTGTTTTTTAACCCAACCAACCCTTAATTGGGTATTAGATGAGAGAACAAGTAAAAACCCCAGGAAGCTAAACTCGTAACTGACAGAAAATGTGGACATAGCTTCACTCTTCTCTTTTAAACTTTTCTAGTTTATTTGTTTGTGTTATTATTTTTACTTTTCTTTTAAAGTCAAAAAAAAAAGTATATTTTTCTTAGATATATAGTCAATTGTTTTATTTGTCTTGGAATTTTAGTTCTAATTTTGGATTAGTGGTCTTGTTATGCAATTACTAATTCCTTAATTTATTATTAGCTACTTGGTGGGTCCATTTAGTTTAAAATTGAGGATTAGACTTTTGATTTTGTTGAAATGATTTATTAAGGATTTTTTGATAGTGCAGTTTGCTATAATAAACTTTTATATTTTGTACATTTATTAATTGTTTCATTATGTTGATGATTACGCCTTCCCAAACACCTCGACACCCAATTTGGCATTTTTAACACTGACGGCCAAGCAACCTAAACCACAGCTTGAAGTGTTTGACATGAAACTAAATTTAGTTCTATCTCTCTTCTTCCATACATACCTCTTTACAACCTGAGATCAATATTTCCTTTCAAAAACTGCAGCTTATTTTACCCTCCACTTCTTGCAATATAATCACTTGATATGTTGCTAGATTTTCTTGTTCTCTCTACACTGCTATAAACTAAACCTTTTTGGTTTAGATAAAAATCAGATTTTTAGTAGATATTGATAAAAGTTGATGGAATGTGTGGCTGAAAAGTTGTGGATCCCATGAAATGTGTGGTTAAAATAAATTGTTGACTTCGACTTAGATTTTAATCCAATTTTTTAGCTGAACTATACATGGGCTAAAGTTTAGCAAAAAACATGGGAGTTGAGGTTTCTAAGACCAATGAAAATGGGCGAACAAAATGAGATGAAAACATATATCTAAAATAATATATATTAAATTTTAGATCAAATCACAAATTTAGTAAACCTTCTACTAAATGACTAAGCAGTTAGATTTATGGAAGTACAGAAAATGCTTAAGAGGATATTCACTTGTCATGTGACAGATATAGATTCCCCATTTGTTAATATATTCACAAACTCATGCTTCCAAGTTTTAAGATACTGTAGTTTCGCTTGCCTCGTTATTTCACTCTTTAATATCTCAGAAAGCTCACATCTTACCGATGTTAGGTGTGGCTCTTACAGCTTTATTCCCTGATTAGGGAATATGGAAGCCCACAATATGGTAGCTTTCATTGTATTCCAAGTTTTCTTTTGCCAATGATGTGTAGCGATTTAATTTAATATGATGATATTGACATTCAAAAAAAAAAAAAAAACTAATGCCTTGAACAAGAGTTATTAAACACACAAGATTAAGGTAGTACATTTAGTTGATATTGTTAAATACATTAGATGTTGAATGTCGAATCTTTGTCATGAGTATAATGATAAAAAAATATAAGACAATAATACGACAATAGTAAAAATACCATATTTTATAAATTACATTGTTCCTTTCGAGTTTTCATATTTTGATATCTTGGGCAAGAACACTTAAAGAACTCATTTTGTGGATCAAGAAATTCAATACTGGAGTGCAACGCAGGGCTTCTTCTTTGAGTGGAAGTCCTAGTGGATCAGTCAACTAGGAGTTAACAATTAGAATTGACTAAAGAAGTTAAAGAGGAACAGTCTTAAGAGTAAATAAAATGAACGCGAACGAGTTGGTCCACTTGCTAATTAGCTTGATCGAGTAGGCCGATTGTTCGAGTAGAACCAGTTAGATTTATCAAAGTACTAAGCAATGGTTAAGAGAATATTCAGTAGTCATGACTCATATGAGAGTTATCGATTCCCTATTTGTTAATACATGTTCCCAATATTTGCAAACTCATGCTTCAAAGATACCAGAGTTTTGCTCACCTCATTATCTCATTCTTTAATATCTCAGAAAGCTCACATCTTGAACAAGAGTTCTTAATCTTGAGATATCTCAAACTGCTCATTTCTTGAACAAGAGTTATTAATTACTCAAGATTAAGGGAGTGCGTTTAGTTGATTTTGCAAAATTTATCCACTGTTCAAGCTCAGGCCATGGACAAAGAGTTCTTAACTAAATTCTTATGCAGGGTTAATGAACTTCAGAGTGCTCATGTAACCTGCCGGAGCAAGGTATAACATTGCCGCACAGAGGCACCACGTTCACTGTAAATCCTTCGGAGTGTTTACCTTGCTCCAACAATAGTTTTATCCACAACTGACAACACTATCCCGTGTTATCAAAGAATTTAATCCAACACCTAACCAGCACTCCTCTTTACACGATTTTCAACCCCCAGAAATAATACAGGGAAATTTCAATTAAACAGACGATTGACGAATACAAAAGCAAATAACCCATGAAAAACAAAAAATAAAATTGTTAAATTAATTAAAGAAAGCATTAAGTACCTTCAAGCTGATTAAACTTAATGCTTCTGTCAAGCACCCCAACCGAGCCTGATCTACTAGAAAAATAGCCATGTTTTGAATCATACAAAGCTGCGTGAATAAAATCCCTTACCTTCAATAAAAAATAAAAAAAAAAAGACCCCTTTACACAGTGTAAGGAAACACAACAGTCTTCAATATACATTATTCCTGTATGTTTATATTTTATGTTTAAATAGAAATATTGCTCACCAGAACTGGGGCATCACGACCAATTTGTGTGGAAAAGTAAGCTGGAGCAAATGGATTCACTGTAAAAGTGGAGTTAGATAAAATCATGTGTGTGTAGATATACAAGGCTATATAGATAGAGAAAGGACCTTTGGGAGAGAATAAGAGAGATGAAAGACGTTTGGGGCAGCAAACTGACCGAGCGGCCATTTTCGTACTGTTTAGCTTTCCTCGACTGTTTCTACAGTCCAAAATTTCTTCTCCAATTCGTAGAAGTGAATGATACGACTTACGAGCAAGAAATGGGAGAAAGTTGCGGTTAAGTCCTCGATCTATGACTATGCTGAGTATAACGGGTTTGAGTATTTGTTAGATGTGATATTCGAACATGTTTGATTTCCATTAATATCAAACTAATTTTTTTAATTTTTTTTTTTTGCCTTTTCAATCACGTATTTTTCAATAAGATAATATTACGTATAAATACAAAAAAATTTCTTATATTTTACCACACGCTCTCCATTAAATGACTATTCCAAAATACATTCTGGCAAAAGAATTGGGCTCAAACAAGTCCTCAAAATTAGCCTTTCATTAACTCACTTTCTAAAAAGAGTAACTTTTAAAGCAAACAAACACGTTCTTAACTTAAAAATAGTTCGAAATGTCATCATGTGTGGAAATTGAAAAAAATGGGATAAATAAGAGGGTTGAAGGACTTTGCTATGCTCAAATTTAGAAAACAAGTCGATGGCATCCTGTTTGATTATAGGATTCTAGATTTTATAGAGCTTTAACATGCGACAAAATTAGAGAACGCGCATTATGTCACTCTGAAGAAATAATGGAAAAGAAAATGAAAAGTGACAACTTAGCTCAATCACAAAATGGGCTCACTCTGCGTGGCTAGGAGAAAATCCAAATCTCAGCTTCGCAGTCACGAGATAACTAAGCTTACCAATATCTACAATGATACAACATCAAAACCATCTCAGAGCTCTCAAGATTATACAATATTATCATGCTCAAGAAACGATGATTTTAAACCTCAAGGCCTATTAATTAGACCTAGAAATGTTAATAGACCGAGTCAGCTCGATGTATTTACATCCAGGATCCACTCAATATACCAAACAAGCTATTTTGTGCTAGCTTTGGGACGAGCTAATCACGAGTCAGTTCATCTAAAAAAAATTGGGCTCTACTCGCCTATAAGTGGGGCTACCACTCGCCTCATTATTTGTCTTAATTAACATCTTATTATTATTTTAAATTTAAAAAAAGAAAGAAGAAAATAAAATAAAATGTCAAATTCAAGTTTATGGTTGATTTGATATCAAATAGCTGCTTTTGCAATTTTCTTGGCGAGCCAGTGAGATTGTCTTACGAGTCAGTCCATGAGAGTTACAAGGTGGCTCTTATGAAAAAGTTGTGGCTCGGTTTGTCCCACAACTCGCTTTCAAGATGAGTCGAACCAACGAACAGCACACCTGAAAGTCCAAGATTTGCTAACCAATAGGGGGGTAAATTAGTATTTAAATTTTTTTCGTTAATCACTCAAGATTTTAAAGTAAAGAACACACAAATGATAGAAATTAATTTAAACACAAGTAAGCTCGGAAATGGAACAATGTAAGCTTGAGCTAAGTAAAAGCGTTAAGTTAAAGGGATAGAGAGTG
>CAIGRF010211747.1:0-13155 GCA_903798235.1 Fraxinus ornus
TATTTTTTTTTTCTTTTATTTTTTAACCTATTTAGAAGTCAAAGGTCTTATTGAATATATGACTTTTTATTTGGGGCAATTGCTGCTATTTCCTCCTATGATATTGCCATTTATAAAGCTATCGTTGCCCATTTGAAGACCCTGTACGTTGTAACGTCGTACCCGCCTCTTTATAAAGCTCTCTCTCAACAGAAACGGCAAACGCAGGTAGATCGAAAACTCCTTTTCAAGTGAAGTTTTTCGCTCTTGAGCTCGCATTTTCGATCTTTCTTATTAGTCATTTGAAGTCTAAAGCAACGATTCTCTTTAGAATCCCTTTCTCTGTCCCTGGGTTTTTCTCGACTGTTCGGGTTGAGAAAGATTAGCTGTTCTTTTTGGGTGTTTTCTTGCTAAATGCGGCTGTTTGATATCTTTACGGGTTTGGGCTTTTATTTTTTAGGAATTTTTTCATACTTTTCTGGGGCTTTATTTGTCTGATAATTTGTTTGAGGGTGAGATTCCAAAGGGCATTGATGGCTTGAGCAATTTGAGGGGCATAGTGTGAGGAAGAATCAAATAATCAATTTTCTGGGGGTGTTCCTGTTGGAATTGGATATTGTTCATTGTTAATGTCTGTTGATTTGACTGAAATTTCTCTTTATGCTTGGCTTCGAAGCACAATGCAGAAGCTTGCCTTGTGTAATGACCTGGTTTCGCATAAAAATGGATTCACAGGGGAGCTGCCTGAATGGTTTGGGGAAAGCTATAGGAAAGCTTCAATCATTGAAGGTTCTAAATGTATCCAAGAATGACCTTACTGGAGTCATGCCCGAGTCCATGAGCAATTGCCTAAACCTTCTGGTTTTGGATTCCTTGACTGGGTATCTTCCTTCTTGGGTGTTGAAACTGGGCTTACAGCACGTTCTGCTTTCCGATAATAGATTAAATGGGAGCATGGACAGTGTTCTTCCTTCATCGACCAAGAATTCTCGTAGAAAGCTTGTGATTTTGGTTGTCTCCCAGAATAAGTTATCTGGTGAAATTCCATCTGCTGCTGGGGGACTTCAGCGGTTTGCGGTTATTGAATATGTCAAGAAACTCATTTTTAGGCAGCATTCCTGCAAGTATTGAACAATTGAAGACATCGCTAGGCAACATTCCTAAGTCATTTGGGAACTGCTCTTCCCTGATGACCTAGTAAGAAATCCCCAGGCTTTATGACTTATTTTAGCTTCCTTTGTGCTTTTCTCTCACTTTGTTTTAGCAATTTTTATTTGACATAATCACAGGCAATGTGTGTAGCCATCCTCTTGTGAAATTTTTTATTGCTAGAGTTAATTGAAATGTTTAATCTAGAAGTTATCTGAATATATTGATTTTCATTCAAGTCTAGTCATGTAAAATGAAGTGCATTTAGTATTTGATGGGATCTATATATTCCTAGTCTGTTGAGTAATTAGTATAACATTTTGGAAGTACATGCTGTTCACAGAAAGAAACAATTGAGACAAAATTCTCTTTCTGAACGGTTGATTAGTCTATAATTTTGGGCAACTCCTTATTTCGCACTACCATTCTAACTGAGCTCCTTTTTGGCTTTTGCTGAATTTGTCAGGTCTCCGGCACACAACGAAATAAGTGGCTATATTCCTACATCCCAAGCAAATCTTGCTTACCTTCATATTGTCGACTTCTCGTCTACTTTCACAAGTTACCATAGTTTGATTTTGGTTATTTGCAAATACAACTGTCATTTCTTGTTCATTCTTATTTGCATACAAATAATTTCTTGGCAGCATTTGTAAAATGATACCCTACAAAAGGTCAATTAGAAACGTATATTGTTCAATTTAGGGCATTTGATGCACAAGTTTTCATACTTAAAAATAGACTACCAAATTTTTGGATCATTAGATGTCCCGAGATGAACAACATATGTTTATAATTGATCCCCTTGTGGGATATATACAGATGTTGCCAAGGAATTATAAAAATTTTGTGCAAATAAGATGAACAAGGAATGGAAACCTATATTTGCAAATCACCAGAATAAAACTTTGAATTCTATTACTTGTGATTAGATGAGGAAATGGAGCTTCAAACTGCTTAACAACATGAAGCGTTTAAATGTGGTCCATTATTTTGCGACAGAGAGGCTGTTGTTTCTTTTGCTGGAGAAAAAAAAGTTATTCTCATAGCAGGTCCTGCAGATATGGAAGTGTTTTTAATATGCAAAACGAGCATCTTAAATTGTAGAAAGCATCGTGCCTTATAAATCCTTCCTACCTGTTTCTTAAGCACACGATGCTTTGTACCTTTCAACACAAATGTAGCAATGAACTGAACAGAGTGAGGGAAAAAAGAGATTCATGTTCTTAACCATTTATTAAAAATAAAGTATTACAAAAGTCAACAAGTATCTTATCATAAACTCTAGAAATCATTGTTCTAATGCACGTTCTCAACTGGAAAAATCTATCTTCTAATAAATTGTGTGATTAACTGATGAACAAATATGTAGAGTCAAGGCGGCTGCCAAATCAAAACTTCATTCAAATACATGTGATGGATTATTTATTCGGTGTTTCCGAAGCAGAAGCTCCATCAAAGGAGTACCTAAATAAAACATACCATCAATTACAACATTTAATTGTCATCCTGATATTTGATGGTTGGTTTGACATCATAAAAAGTGGTTGGTTCAATGAGTGTACCAATCTCGGCAAAGGATGCGCGAGAGTACTGGTGGTTGAATCCGAAAATCAGAATGGTGCACTTGGAAGTATTGGCACTAATCGACAAATCTAAGAAAGTCAATCAACCACGCGAGTTTAAGAACAAATCTTGGAAAGAATGGACTAGCTCGGGACTTCAAGACTTTTTTGATTGTTCTTTTGGCTCTTGATTCTCATTGACTGAGAAAGCAGCAGATCATGCACTCTACGTTTTAACTGCAAGGCACCAGATAGCACATACTGTTGGTCAGAATTTAAACGCGAAATTTTAGGGGACAATTGTAATCACAGGTTATGTTTAATAAGATGAAAACATCAATGCGCCTCAAGTTCTTGATTAAAAAAAATAAAATTCCAAATGAAGTTAAATTTTCCCTTGCAGAAACTAAGCTCAATGAACTTGTATATGCTAAATCCTTTCTAGTTTCTACATCCTAATTACTAGATCCTAGTTTATATGGTCATTTTCAGGTGCTCTTGGATTTAGAACTAGGGCTCTGGGATCGCCAATGAAATCAATAATGACACTTTCGTCTGAATTCTTAAAGGTAGAAAGATGAACAAAAAAATGCTGTCAACGAATTTCTATTTATTTCAAGGCAGGTATTTCATATCATGCTTTTAATTGCTACTAATAAATAAAGAACAAGATAACTTAAAGCTAATTAGTAGAAAATCTACAAAACCAGAACTAACACTTGGTGTATACATGCATAATTCAGACTAAAGAGGCCAGAAATCCTTGGGGTTTTCCTTACAGATAAAATACCAGGCTTGACTCAAATTCGCAGTTAGTATCTTCTAAGAGATGCCTTGCAAGAATCCACTTGCATCAGTTAAGCAATCCTGTATTGGTAATTTATTGGATACTCCAACTAGAGCCAAGTGGTTTGGGTTGGATGAGCAAACTGTTCTTGAATGCATGTGCAATTGCATACTTGGTTCTTCATGGTACACTAATTCAAACTCCCTAAAAGTGTGTTCAAGAAGAAGTTGAAGCCAAGAGACAAACCTCGTCAATACTAACTTCACTCTTAACTGATACACGTAAAGCTCCATTAGGTCCCACCTCACGATACTTAGCCAGCTCCAGATGATTGACATTACCATCTTCCGTGATGAAGACAACAGGAGACTCTTGAAGCAGATCACATTTAGAGATAACATCAAGCCAAAGATGGTCGGGGAATCTCTCCCGCATTTCCTTGTAAATGACAAACTGCATAACCCACAATCACACTCAACAGTAGCTTAAGAAAAATATGGTAGAAAATATTGAAGTACGTAACATATTAGAAGAGTGAGAATCATTAGAATGGAAGTTATGAAATACCCTTAGACAATATTCTATGGTTAAAAAAAAAAAAAACTGGCGTTTTCCATTCAGAAAGGAACATAAAGCATATAATACCTGATCAGAAGGTGAAGTTCCACATTCTCCAGATAGATCGTGAACATAAAGTACAGCAGTTGGCAAATGAGAGAGGACAGCAAGTGTCAACTTTTCTAAGTTATTCCTATCCTCTGTACTTACACACCAGAAAAAGGTCATGCAACCAAACAAGAAACAAGCGCAGATGTCTAAACAGTAATGAACTCAACATGCCTTTGTTTAGAAAGAATTCAAGAATTATCTTTATATATAATATTTTATCTTTCACATTAGCTTTTTATGACTAGGCCACTCCGAAATTTTAAGAAATTTCCAAAATTTATTGTCCTATAATCTGAAAACTAAAAATTATAAAACTAGAAATATTAAAGGCAGTGAAAAAAATTCAGATACATAGAGCCTGTTTGGCAAAAAAATTTGCTATCTTATAAGTTGGGGACCCACAGATTGTGGGGGACCAAAATTCACAACCGTGGATCCCGCAGCTTATAAGCCAGACATGTTGAAATATTTTGGTCCACACAATTTGTGGTTCCCTAGCTTATAAGATAGCAACTTTTGTTGCCAAACATGCTCATGAAGCGACTATTTGAGGAGGTAAAGATTCTATTCCAGAAACTTCATATATTTATAGGAATTTATATTGCATCATTATCAAGAAAGCGTTGCTAACAGAGGACTGCCCGAATTTTGCTTTGTCCCCTTCCCTTCAAATTCACCAACTTCAGAACGCAAACAATTTCTACAGTTTTTCTCTTGTTTCTCTTCTTTCAGTCATCAGTTTGCTCCTTAAAGATTTCTCTTAATACTCTACCAGGGTAAAAAAACAAGACTAACATATAACATACCAAACCAGAAAACTGTAATCTTATAGGAACAACAGACTAAGCCTTATTTCCTATAAATTTGGGTTCAATTACATGAATTCTTTTGGTCTACTCTCTTCGCCTGTCTCAGGACATGTTGATTTTGTCTATTGGTCTACTCTCTCCGCCTGTTCTCTTGGGATCAAATTCCTCCTATAAATCGAAAGCTTCGTCAGGTGTATGCAAGACACTCCCAACCACCTATACCGTCCTTCCTTTAACTTTGTCCTCAATTTGTGTCACCTTTACCTTTAGGCATACAAGTCTCATTTATCTTAAAGTCATCATTTCAAATATGAAAGAAAATGAAAGAAGTTTGCCCATGCCAAAATAAGTTAAATAGTCTACTATCTTTCAAAGTAGCCTACTAGATTTCCATGGATAATCCATTATCACGCTGTATCTGGGGAGTGATTATGAAGGTGAAGATCAGATATCAAAACTAGTCAATAAACTTAACTGCCAGATGCAAGATTGGCCAACTTACAGGAGGGGCTCTGTAGGAAATAAAATAATGCTACATTGCGAATTTGACGAGCACAATAAGTTTTACTTCGTATAATCACAGAAATTTTTATATAATACACCCAAAACCAATCCTTGATTGATCTGGCACGTTGAGTTGTGGGCATGGAAACAGCTTCAGCAATATGCACAAAAGCAAAGACTGCATCCATTAAGTTAAGTCATATGGAAGGTAAGAAATAAAATGAGTAGCCTCTTACCATCATGTCTCCTTAAGAGACCAGGTGTATCTGTCACCTAAAACCAAATCATAGAGTAAACATTGTGACACGAGACATTGACGTATAAAAATTGTCTTAAAAAAAATATGAACCTGAAAATTTTGGTAGCTCAAATTTATATGACCCATCAGAATCCCTTTAGTAGTGAAAGGATAATTGCAGACCTGAGACGCATTGCAATGGCAGGAATGGTAATTATTGAATCGGTGGCTTTGCCATGAAATGTGTATATATCATCAAATCAAATTAAATTAGCAGAAAACTGTAATTTGTGAAGAACAACGAACTAGAGAATAGAAGTTAAGAAAAAGCAAATAATATAAAGTATTTTCAGAGCACAGATGATATAACTATCCATTAGTTTTAGACTTTTAGTTCTAGAAATAAATGCATAAAGTTAGTGTTGAAATGAAAGATTAGGTAGTGATATTACCAAATATTAGGAGATTTGATAGCTGTAAATATTTGCTGTTAATAGAATATTAGTCAGTCCTATAAAATAGTAGGAAATTAGTTAGGCCAACTAGCTATTGTAATCTTTTTCCTGATTTCTTGCTTGTATTTTCTCCTATAAAGAGAACCTCTGTAATTCTATGATTAAGCAGAGCTAATACAGAAAAATTCATTCCATATTTTCTCATCTCTTTAAAGTTTACATGGTATCAGAGACACCCTAAAAAATCAATTTCTTTTCTGCAGATTTTTTTTTCTGTTCAGCCATGTCTGACATTTCATCTGAGTTGACCCCATCTCTCAAAACCCAAGCCCCCAATACCGATTCTCGCTCTGTCCAAATCACCACTATTCGCCTTAATGGTGATAATTATTTAAGATGGTCTCAATCCGTTCGAATGTACATCAGAGGGCGGGGAAAGATTGGGTACCTGACTAAAGACAAGAAGGCACCAGCACCAGAGGATGCAACTTATGTGACCTGCGATACAGAAAATTCAATGGTAATGAATTGGCTCGTGAACTCTATGGATGAAGATATTAGCTCCAACTATATGTGCTACTCCACAGCCAAAGAGCGCTGCGACAATGTGAATGAGATGTAATCTGATTTGGGAAATCAATCTCAGGTTTATGAATTGACTCTGAAACTTGGTGAGATTTGGCATGGGGAAGAATCGGTCACCAAGTATTTCAATTCATTGAAGCGCCTTTGGCAAGAGTTGGATCTGTTCAATGATTATGAATGGAAATCAACTGAAGATGCTAATCATAACAAAAAGACCATGGAGGCTCATCGTATTTATAAATTCCTGGCTGGACTAAATGAGGAATTTGAAGAAGTACAGGGACAGATCATTGGCAGGACTCTACTTCCTCCAATTGCTGAGGTGTTTGCTGAGGTTCGAAGAGAAGAGAGTCGCAGACATGTAATATTGGGGAAAAAGACTACTAGTGGGCCTGTTGAGAGTTCTGCCCTTGTTATTGCCAAGGCTACTACTAATAAAACAGCCAATTTTCAGAGAAAACCTGAAGAGAAACCAAGGGTTTGGTGCGATAACAAACCACGCCACACTCGAGAGTCCTGCTGGAAAATCATGGAAAACCAGAAAATTGGAAGAGCAGCAAGCTTGGTAACAAAAATAGCAGAGCAATATCCACTGTTAATGAAGCTGAGACAAGTCCCTTTAGCAAGGAGCAGATTGATCACCTTCTGAAGCTGCTGAAATCTAATTCCTCGTCTGGTATTCCTAGTGTTTCTCTTGCACAAATAGGTAGTGCACTTAATGCCATTTCTTGTCATTCAACTTCTGCTCCATGGATCATCGATTCTGGAGCCTTTGATCATATGACCAGCTTTTCCAATCTTTTTCACATTTACTCACCATGTTCTGGCCTTGAAAAAATTAGAATTGAAGATGGTCTTCTCACCCATTGCAGGAAAAAGGTTTGATAAAATTATCCAAAAAATATAGATCTTAAATCTGTCCTCCTTTTGTCCGTTAGCAAACTAACCAAATAATCAAATTGGCGTTTAATTTTCTGTTATTTTTACTGTGAATTTCAGGACCGGAACTCGGGGAAAAAGATTGGATGTGCTAAGATGATAGATGGACTTTACTACTTTGATGGTAACTTCTCCAGCAATAAAATGGCTCAATGCCTTAGTAGTGTTAGGTCTAATTCTATTTATGAACAAATAATGCTTTGGCACTTGAGACTAGGACATCCTAGCTTTCCATATCTTAAACATTTGTTTCCTACTTTATTTAACGGTTTGGATTGTTCACTTCCTATTGTGAAAGTTGTTGCTTATCTAAGAGTCATCGTACTACTTATCTACCAAAACCTTATACTTCTTCAAAACCATTTTATTTAATACATAGTGATATTTGGGGACCCTCAAGGGTTACTACTCTCTCTAGAAAAAAATGGTTTGTTACCTTTATAAATGATCACACACGTTTGTGTAGGGTTTATTTAATGAATGAAAAATTCGAGGTTTATAAAATTTTCAAAGAATTTTACACGATGGTTGAAGTTCAACAAAAATTAGCATTCTTCACTCAGATAATGGAACAGAATATTTTAATAAAATTTTTGGGAAGTTTTTTGAAGGAAAATGGTATACATCATCAGTCTACTTGCGTGGATACCCCTCAACAAAACGGAATTGCTGAAAGAAAAAATAAGCATTTACTTGAAGTATCTCGGGCCATAATGTTTTGAATGAATGTTCCAAATTATCTTTGGGGGATGCTGTTTTAACAACCACTTATTTGATTAACAAAATGCCCACAAGTGTTTTAAATTATAGCACGCCATTAGAATGTTTACAAAAAAAAAAAAAAATTCATTTATCTAGGATACAATCAAATTTACCTTTAGAGGTTTTTGGCTGCATTGTTTTTGTTTATACACCCAATAATACTTGTTCCAAACTTGATCCTCGGGCTTAAAAATGTGTTTTTATAGGGTATGCTTCTAATAAAAAAAGGATACAAGTGCTATAATCCCCAAACAAGAAACATTTATGTGACCATGGATGTCTTTTTCTTTGAAAATAAATCCTACTTTAACAAAAATTCTCTTCAGGAGGAGAATGAGGTAATGGAAGAAAATTTTTGGGATTTATCTCCTACTCCTTTACCAAATATGATTTTGAATACTTCACCTCATAATTCTCATTCCCCTGCTATACCTAAAGTTCAAAGTCAAGAACAATGTGATAAAACCAATAAAAACAATGATAGGTATCCTAGTATTCCTTTAGTCCTATAGTGCCGAATATTTCTGTATTAGGGGGAGAATCACTACAACTGGGTAAAAAAAAACCCAATACTGAGCCTCTGGTTTATAATCGGAGAAGACCTCATCAAAAAAGTCAAAGTCAACCTATTCCTCTAGGGAATGTTCAATCTTGACCTTAGGGAACTGGACCTCCAGATATCACATGTAGTTTTGTTCCTAACTCATCTTCAATTTTTATTACTTCTCCTAGCCAAGAACTATTAAACCTTGATATTCCTATAGCTTTTAGGAAAGGAACCCGAACTTGTACCAAATATCCCCTTGCCAAATACCTTTCTTATGAAAAAATCTCCTACTTTTAGGGCTTCTACCTCAAAAATCTCACACTTGTTTGTCCCGAGAAACATTTAGGAAGCTTTTAATGATCCGAATTGGAAATTAGCAGTGATGTAAGAGATGAATGCCCTTAGAAGAAGTGGTACTTGAGAGATAGTTGATTTGCCTAAGGAGAAAAGAACAGTAGGCTGCAAGTGGGTCTTTACTGTGAAATGTAAAGTTGATGGTAGCATAGAGAGGTATAAGACAAGACTAGTGGCAAAAGGGTTCACGCAGACGTATATGATTGATTATCAGGAAACCTTTGCTCCAGTGGCCAAAATAAATTCTATTAGAATATTGTTATCTTTGGCGGTAAACTTCGATTGGCCATTACACCAATTAGATGTAAAATATGCCTTTTTAAATGGAGATCTTGATGAGGAGATCTATATGAGCCCACCACCTGGGTTTAAAGGAAAATTGGGACCAAACAAAGTATGTAGACTAAAAAAAATCCTTATACGGTCTCAAACAATCCCTAGAGCTTGGTTTGAGAAATTTGGGAGAGCTGTGAAGAGTTGTGGCTACCATCAGAGCTAAGCTTATCATACCTTGTTCTACAAACAAGGTAAAGAAGGCAAAGCTGCAATATTAATTGTCTATGTGGATGATATATAGCCTTGATAGGTGATGACAATGAAGAATTGGACAGACTGAACAGCTAACTTCGAAATCAAGGATTTGGGTGCATTAAAATACTTTCTTTGGATGGAGTTTGCTAGATCCAAAGAAGGTATTTTTTGAATCAACATAAATATGTTCTTGATTTACTGGATGAAATAGGTTTACTAGGATGTAAACCAGCTGAGACACCCATTGAGCCGAACCTTAAACTTCAGCCTTTGAAGAAGTACAAAATAGAGAGCAATATCTGAGACTAGTTGGAGGACTAATATACTTGTCACATACACGTCCAGATATAGCATTTGATGTTAGCATGGTTAGCCAATTCATGCATGCACCTGGACAAGAAAACTTTGATGCAGTCCATAGAATTCTCAAATACCTAAAGGAAACCCCTGGAAGAGGTCTACTATTCAAAAACTGTGGACATTTATAAGTTGAAGCCTATAGTGATGCGGACTGGGCTGGAAGTACTCTTGATAGGCGATCAACTTCTGGCTACTGCACATTTGTTGGAAGCAATCTTGTCACCTGGCGGATTAAAAAGCAGAATGTGGTAGCTAGAAGTAGCGCAGAGGCCGAGTTTAGATCAGTTGCTAATAGAATTTGTGAGGTGTTGTGGATTAAGAGAATATTGGAAGAGATGAAGACCTCTAATCCATTGCCCATGAAAGTGTACTGTGACAATAAGGCTGCTATCTCAATCACTCACAATCTAGTACATCATGATAGAACAAAACACGTGAAGGTATACAAACACTTCCTCAAGGAAAAGATCGAAAATGGATTAATATGTATGCCGTACATTCCTACAATCGAGCAAGTTGCAGATGTGCGTACAAAAGGACTTCCTACAAAATAGTTTGACATACTAATTGGCAAGCTGGCTATGGAAGATATCATCAAACCATCTTGAGGGGGAGTGTTGAAATGAAAGATTAGGTAGTGATATTACCGAATATTAGGAGATTTGATAGCTGTAAATATTCGCTGTTAATAGAAAATTAGTCAATCCTGTAAAATAGGAAATTAGTTAGGCCAACTAGCTGTTGTAATCTTTTTCCTGATTTCTTACTTGTATTTTCTCCTATAAAGAGAACCCCTGTAATCCTATGATTAAGTAGAGTTAATAAAGAAAAAATAATTCTATATTTTCTCATCTCTTTCAAGTTTACAATTAGTAACTGAAACAGAGCGTTATATCCAGTAAACATGATTGGCAAATGCCCTAGCAAGGATAATCTAGCATACGCGATGGCAACTTTTTCTCCAGTTAATTAACATATAAAGCCCTCGTTTGTTTCTCATTTTTCATCCATAAAAATAAAAACCGTTTGTTTCTCATTTTTCATCTATAAAAATAAAAAAAATATGACTGTTATCCATCACANGTTATCCATCACATCAAGCCATTAATTTTGAATTTCTATCTCTTGTGTGGGGGCTCAATAACGGCTATATTTTTCATTCTCGTTCTACAATAATGAGAATCAAACGGGCAGAAAAGAAAAATCACTTCACTCCACAACAGAGTCAGATCCTTGTTTCTTATTCTTGAGATAAAATGGCTTTAAATTTTCTAGATTTCTGTGAAATGTCATTTTCGACGATTTTGTAAAATCGTGAGTATTAGTTATTCCCAAGTGTTTCAAATTGCCAATTTTCACTGAAGAAATAGAAAAGATATAGCCTAAAAAATTGTATGACATTAAGAGTTAATATTGTAACAACATTAACAAATTCACTCCAACTGACTTATTCAAATAACACATTTCCATCTCAAATTATATATTCCATGATTTTATTCTTTCGTGTTGGTCTCATATGCCGTAGAGGTGACTAATAGATTTCAAACCCATGCCAGATCGCAACACCATAGATTTCTCAATGATCAAATACAGAATAGCTTGCACAATTTCATCTCAAGCAAGAGATAAGTGTTGGCAGCAGTTGGATTGAAATGAGATTCTCAAAAGCAATATAAATCCATGATTCTGAGTCAAGTGACGTAAATGACATCTGATCTCCTAGCACATACCTCAGGCTTCCCTGTTGACAATAGACGGACCAAAGATGATTTTCCTACATTAGGAGCTCCAACTAGACACAGCGTCGGCGTTTCCAGATCAACCACTGGCATTGCCCTCAAAGTCTGCAATGCCATTACCAAACATGAATTGGAAATTATTACAAGCATCTTCTATCTTATTCTTAAACTGAGACCAATTGGATACACAGCATTAGCATTTATCATTTTCCAATGAAAACAATAAATTAAATTGATTTTATACCAATATATTACAATAAATAAAATAAACCTGAATACGAATAAAACATATTAAAAATAAAGAAAGCAATGCATGGTAAAGAATGTCATGACCATTCACACCATGAGCACAAAAGCCGCAACCCGGGCCCGCAAACACAAAAACTAAAAAAATAAAAAATAAAAAAATGCAATAAATTTAAATGAGAAAAGGGTAATAGGATGCCTCAGAAAATCAAGTGCCTGAAAAAATGGAAGGAACAAAAGATCCTATTACTGCGCATTGTGCAATAGTAAAGCATTTTAACAAGATGTGTAAAAGCAGTATAACTTTTTATGAAAAGAAGAAAGATGGCACTTCAAGCTCAGCCATTCAGGGTAACAATGCAATACATTAAAATGATCAAAGAAATAGAAGAAAGGAAAAAAATTATTCATCTCAAGATAAAATATCATCATTGTGTTATCTGGCTCTCCAAATGGTATTGCTGCTCCAAGCAGTTTGGACCTAATTATGTACAAACTTTAGACCATGGATCCTCTGATATAACTATTACCAAATCATCAGTTTAAACAACCATCCATAAGCATATTAATTTAATTTGCAATACCTTGTAACAAGAACAAGAGTAGTTAAAGTCAAATACAGTGAGCTCAAAAAAATTGTCAATGAATTTTCCTTAACAGGGTTGTAAGTTGTAGTTTGACCATGACTCCAGGTCGGTCAGCAATCATACGTGCAATATTTGGATTTCCACGCCCATGCGCTTTTATTTGATTATTTGTTCTTGAAAAATTACCTTAGCAACATTTAACAATGCATCTACAGCTTTTCCTTCATGGTTAAAAAGTTCTTCGATTGTTTTCATTCCCTGGGGAAACACCAAGGCAAACATAAAGATCTCAATGTATAGGAGAATCACAATATGCCTAAGATGCTAACCTCACTTAGTCGCTCCTCAGC
>CAIGRF010211768.1:0-21119 GCA_903798235.1 Fraxinus ornus
GGGGGCACGTGCGCCCCAGGACCCCATGGGTCCGCCACTGCTCATCCATATCTGAACATTGCTTGCATGCCAAGGAAACTAACGTTCACCATATTGTGTCATGTTCTGTTTCTTTGATACAGCTGGCGAGCTAATCCACCCCATCATTTATTTGATCCAAACAATCTTTTATTACTTGGTAGTCCTCGGCTTTTGTTTCTTCTTGGAATTGTTAAGCCACTTCGGTCACGAGAGCTCTTGTGGACACGGCCCAGGTTAGGCTCACCCTCAATGCAATCTGAGCTAATCGTTGATGACTCTGTGCTGTTGTACAACTAATATAGAGATCAGAATATCACGTTATTTGACATTGTGACTTGATGAATACCCTAAATTCTAAAACGATGGTCTGCGGACGGCTGGATATTCCACCCCGGCTACACAAAAGATGAGAAGGGGGAGCAATAAATAGACCAAATGTTCGGTTTTAATTGATTATGCTTGGATAGTTGGATTAAACACAAACCGTGATTTATGTTTTGATTAATTATTTTTGTAAAAGCAAGCGACTTCAAATTTATTAATTTATTTTCTCTTGACCAATAATTTTGTTTTGTATATTATACCAAAATAAGTACATATTATTACCTGTATCAATCCCATTGGTTCGACCAACCGGTTTTGTGCAGAATTATCGATTTCTGCTGCAATCCGTCCCAATAAAAGCATTGCAGTCGCTTAACCAAAACGAAAAATTTTGGGCTATCAATTAAAAATTATGATCATGGATGAGCTCTTAAGGACATTATAATTGCTAAACACGATTAATTAATAGTACAACTCAATACAACAAATTTAAAAACTAACCGAGCCGTGCTAGGTGTACACACCAGCTGACACCCCTCTCACACGGGTGGGGCCCGCGATTATAAACCTGCCATAGGGGCATCATCCTAAGTATACACCACTTGACATAAATCAAACTAACGGTAAATTAAGAGGGTCGATCGCAATTGCAGTTCCTGTAATCCAATGAAACTCACTCTCAAACTATGTTTGTTTAGCTATGATAAATTAAGAAATCAAGTAAAATAACGTTCAATTTTTTTTTTTATTTACGGATTATTTACTTTATTTTTAATATCTTCAGCTGCAATTTGTTAATTATTTAGCGAATCTCCATCTTCTGAAAATTTCATAATAGAATCTAAATCAATCTCTATTGGTTTTGATGATTCGGAAGGAATATCAATAGCGATAACCTCATCGACAATATTGCCATGACGGATCATTTGTAATCCCAAGATATCAAACAATGACCACAAATATGGTCACTTTATGGGATGCCACCTTTGGCCCAACTCGTAAATATCAAAAGTCACGACCACCATCCCAAACCAAAGGATCTACCCCCAACATAGCCAGGACTTCATATCAAAAGGTCAAATTGCAACCTCTTAGACTAAGTACCCTTATGCGGATGAAAATACTAGAGGGCGGGAAACAACCAAGTATTTTTTGTGTGAACTTATGACTCAATCATCTAAATGAACAGTCGGGTATGATCTAATCTTCGGATAGCTCCTCAACATAATCTATCTAGAGAGATCACCGTGTCTAATCACTTTCAAAATTCACTAACTTCGTCCAAACGGTTACAATCACACTCCTATACACCCAACAGAGTTCAAGGTACCCTCATCACAATCGCTCAACTTATTTTCATCTAGCACTCGTATATTTTCTATAAACATCATTGACTTGACCATCAGAAGAACTTTACCCCGACACCACACCAATGTCCCTTTTGTTTGTTCCTTTTTTGAGTTCTCGAGATTGCTACGTAGCCCTATCGTTCTTCTCTTCTCAACTGTCAAATCTATTCTCTACAATATTAATTTATTTTCTCTCTTTTATTTACTAATTAATTACTTACATCCGCTTCAATTGAAAAATTGTCAGGAAAGCAACCTTGATGAAGAATCTTGAAAATAATAAAAAATACGTGAACTTGAATAATCTTGAAAACTCGGACTGTTAATAGATTTGAGATTTCATCTTAAAAAGTTAACCTTATTAAGAGGAATAACTCATACTCCTATAAATTAATCTATGTTTTTATCTTTATTCGATATGAGATTTTATCCCTTGACACATATATTACTTTATGTAAGAATAGAATAAAATTCCATCAACATAATATTCTATACTACCAAAAAGCAAATGAAAAAAGGAAAAGAAAAGACAGATTCCTAATTTCCTTTGAAAAACATAAATAAATCCATTTGCAGCATCATTGTAGCGTTGGAAAAAATAAATATATGTACTACTATAGTTATCAACATGGAACATTCCCCTGCTTACTACATGAACTTGGTAGGAGAGATTATCCTTTCCAGGCAAACAACAAAATCCTTCAACTGGATTTGTAATCAAATGTAAAGTATTTGCATGAACAGAAAAGAAACTTTACTTACGAAATCCAATATACTACTCGAAATTTTAACTAAACTATCATATTCACAGCCTTCTATATCTACTATGTTTCAAATGGTAGAATCAGGTTGATACTTGAGTACAGAATGTATCTTACAATGTTATAAATAGTCTGCAATAATATTGAAGATAAGATTGTATGTATAATATAAGCTGATTTCGCTACTCAAAATTAGGCATCGATGCTTGGTCCTGGGTATGCTGGCAAGCTCATGATACGCTTATCAACAACTGGGCCCCCGACTGTAAAATGATATAGGCTCTGGAAATTTAATCCTCTTAATCCAAGAATCTCATGTACTGCACAAGATTTCAGAATGAATGAGGGAAGAAGTCCTTTGAAGAAAAGAAATACAGTTTAATACCGTGTGGAGGGGTGGTATATTATTATTTACCAACCAACTGCTTCATTTTATCATAAAATTATCTCAACAGAAGCCACATAGTGTTGGATAAATAAATTATTAAAATTAGTTTTCTAATAATATTAGACCTTGTATGCCCTGGATCGTATGGAGTGGTAAAAGACGATTTACATGCCCCGCCTCAGTTTTATTAAGAGTAAGCCTTAGCATGTTGTTCAATTCCATTAGCCTCTATGATTGTATCTCAAAACCCCTTTATAATCAGAATTAGGTGTTCCAACCATGTCATTCACACTATTAATAATTAGTATTACACACAGCACCCAAGGTT
Source organism: Fraxinus ornus (assembly GCA_903798235.1). Taxonomy (NCBI): domain Eukaryota; kingdom Viridiplantae; phylum Streptophyta; class Magnoliopsida; order Lamiales; family Oleaceae; genus Fraxinus; species Fraxinus ornus. The sequence continues at coordinate 3,172 of CAIGRF010211768.1, forward strand.
TGAATCCAAAGATAAGATGGTTAACTTACAAAAAGATAAGCACATCAAATGATATCCAATAGTCTCATGAGCTTTATAACTTCATTAAAAGGGAAGTGTAGGGCGAAAATAAGGTTATAACACCCATTACCACATAATTGGACTGTATTTTCGGGTTAAAGATTCAGACTTAAGTTCTCTATTATGTTTAGATTATGGCAATTTCAATTGGCACTAGAACCAAATTCAATTAAGCAGTACCGGGCTTCTTGCTGCACAACCAAGGACTGCCACAACATCAACAAGTACATCTTGCATTTGATTTGTACACTTGGTGACAAACAATCAAGTTGAGAACACTTCAACGCTATCGAGTAAGAAACATATAACGTTTAATCTATCTTATTGACAATACTGAATTTAGGCGACACTGGCTCACTAAATATATCTCATCGATCAACTTGTAGAGGTCAAAATTCAAAATGATTTAGCACACTGGGCACTTCTCCCAACAAATAAGGTCCTTGTTTCTATTGTGATGTGAAAGAACTGTAATTCTGACTTCTTTTCTGTAAGATTAGCTTTCCATTAGTGCAGTTAACTAGAATACTGGAGAAGTTTATTTTCCTTGTCAATCTCTCATAGTTCCATAAACTCAGGGAAGGGAACCACTACAATCTCAACCTACATAGTTGTTCATACTTCAGAGGTATTTAAGCTTCTGTTCAACATGAGGAGCTAGAAGTGGGACGTGAAACCTGGGACCTTATATTTGCATTAGTGTTCATGGTTATATTAGATTCAATTTAAATCAGCTGCTCCTGATAGATCATGCAGCTCCTAAGTCAAAGAAGCAGTATAATCCTAGATTGAAATTTGAATCTGGAATGTTTATTTGCACAATTGTTCATAGTAATATTAGCTTCATTTAAACCACATACCAGGATCATCAAAGAAGCAACCAATTCCAGTAGCAGAAATGCCTACAGCATGGGCTTCAAGATACAAGACTTGGCCAAGAACTCCAGTTTCCCAAAAAAGCCTAGGATACATCCAAGCCCCCTTTTCACACAAAGTGGGCTCAACACGAGCCACCATACCGAGGCTAAAGCAGCCATCACTAGCAATGTCCTGTATATCATTTACAAATTATATGAAAAACATCGATAACAAGTAAAAACAAAACAGTTGTTCATAAATATCTTAGCACCAGATTTTCAATTGATTTCTAAAATGTGATAAGAGTGAATGCGGCAGAGCATAACGAGTCGTAACCGAACTGACACTGAAAATGGTGCAAGCAATTCTGCAAACAAATCCAACATCTGGGATTTATGTTGAATGATTTGAAATTATTCGACAATGGCAGTAAGGGTTCAAGCCAAATGCCCGGCAAATTTAGAATCAGAGCCACCGTAGTGGCAGCATCCAATGTGGGCAAGACTGGGCTTGTCAAATTTTACCAGTGATGAGCAGGACAAGGGGAAGCTTGCAATGCATCACCTCTCTAGGCAGGACCAAGTGAATGGTTAGCCATAAATGCTTAGGAAGCTACTTAAGCACTTCAAGCCAATGGTTAAGCTCCAATAAGTAGTGGCCTCAGTCCAGTCTGGGCAAATACAGAGTTTAATGGAGTCTGTGCAGCTGTTATCTGCTAATTACTCAATGGGACACAACAAGAACCGGAGCTGATTTTTCCAGCTTACAGTTAAAACATATCTTATACCTAAATAAGATATTTTGAATTTCGAAGTACTCTCATATTCTTACTTCCTTTGAAAGTTATCAAATTTTCGGAAAATGGAAAATCAACTATCACCTTTCTATTTAATAATGACTTTCTCAACAGGTTATGCTCATGCTATTTAAGTAACATTCACCATTTCACTTCACAAGATAGCTTCATAAGATCTGAGACAACAAGGCAAAGATGAGATGAGATAGAACTGGACGCATCACGTACACCCCTCAAATACATCAAGGAAAATTCGATTACGAGGAGTGCCTCAAATAAGAAGCAGCATATAAAATACCCAAAAAGATTACAGATCATGGCATAGTGATAGGCATACTTGGTGGCAAGATAGCCGTTTGGAAAGCTCCTGACAATCACCTTGGGCGAGCTCATATAAAAGAAGATCATCAGGACAGCAATCTGGCTTCACCCACTTAAATTCAGGTCTTGTTGCCTTACGGAGCTCATCCAAATGGTCCTCATTTCTTACCAAAAAATACAAACCATTCGGCAACCCCACAACCCTATGAACAAACAGAATAGCATGTACTTCACAAGCCCAAGGCAAAGCCCGAAATGGTAATGCCAACTGACTACACTGTTTCTGTCCTCCATAACCCGAAGGCATACAATGCAACAAAATCTGATAAAATGTTTCTCTTGATATCACAGTAAATCCATCCATATCAACCNTAGATGTAAAGTCCAAAAATTTAATTTAGTTTTTACAAAATAGAGTATCGAGAAAAGAAGAACTAAAAGATATTGGCATTAAATTCTATCAAGTAACAAGAAAAGAAACATTAGGAATAACTAACTTTCAGGGAATCAAAGACCAGTAGATAATATTCTTCTCCGTCAATGAATATTTATGAAAGTATGCTTGTGTATAGAAAAGACTGTCAAATGTTTATAGATATTTATAGAAATAAGAGCAATTACTCCAGGGAGGTCTCAATTTACTTCCCAATGCTTAGGAAGCTACTTAAGCACTTCAAGCCAATGGTTAAGCTCTAATACGTAGTGGCCGTTATCTGCTAATTATTCAATGGGACACAACAAGAACCAGAGCTGATTTTCATCTTACAGTTAAAACATATCTTATACCTAAATAAGATACTTTGAATTTCGAAGTACTCTCATATTCTTACTTCCTTTGAAAGTTATCAAATTTTCGGAAAATGGAAAATCAACTATTACCTTTCTATTTAATAATGACTTTCTCAACAGGTTATGCCCATGCTATTTAAGTAACATTCATTATTTCACTTCACAAGATAGCTTCACAAGATCTGAGACAACAAGGCAAAGATGAGATAAGATAGAACTGGACGCATCACACACACCCCTCAAATACATCAAGGAAAATACGATGAGCGCTTCAAATAAGAAGCAACCTATAAAATACCCTAAAAGATTACAGATCATGGCATAGTGATGGGCATACTTGGTATAGCCGTTTGGAAAGCTCCTGACAATCACCTTGGGCGAGCTCATATAAAAGAAGATCATCAGGACAGCCATCTGGCTTCACCCACTTAAATTCAGGTCTTGTTGCCTTACGGAGCTCATCCAAATGGTCCTCATTTCTTACCAAAAAATACAAACCATTCGGCAACCCCACAACCCTATGAACAAACAGAATAGCATGTACTTCACAAGCCCAAGGCAAAGCCCGAAATGGTAATGCCAACTGACTACACTGTTTCTGTCCTCCATAACCCGAAGGCATACAATGCAACAAAATCTGATAAAATGTTTCTCTTGATATCACAGTAAATCCATCCATATCAACCGCACTCCTACGCTTCCTAACAACCTCACTCAAACTAAACTCCTTGTAAGAACTGCCACTAATCATTCCACCACTCCTATACGGCTCAAAAACTGTTCCTTTCGTCATCGTTAATGGTTTTTTCACTGCCTCAGCCGTTCTATATATAATGTCCCAACACACGTGGTCTTTGCTAAGCAAATTAGGTTTCCCCTTCCACTCTAAATTAGGGAACTGCGATATAGCTAACCTCAATTCCTTGTAATCCACCTCAAAATCTGCTGTACCATTTGGAATAACCAACAGCACACAATCTGGGTGCTCAAATTCAATCTCGGGCATTCTCCCTTTGACAGGTCTGCTAGGAATATTGAACTCGGGAAAGATATGAAGTCCCATCAACTTCTCCAACTCCTCGTATCCTAATCCATCTAAAACCCTCACATCCCACCCAAGCCCTGATGAGGCCATCGCAACTGCAGCAATGGCATGCCCAACATCATGATTACAATACCTAAAGGCCCTTTCGCCGTACTTCCAAGCTTCCCGCCAAAAGATTGAGGAAAAGCCGATCAGAAAAGAATTATCAGGGAAGAAACTCTTAAAAAAGCCCGATGGGATTTGTGCTCTTAATTCCAACGCGTGCTCTTTTGGCGCATAGTGTGCGACAAAGGCTTGTTCCGATAAGGAATCTACAGGAGGCGAAATGATATATGCTTCTGTAGGATGAAGATTTCCACTGCTTGGGTTTACACGTAACGACCAAGTAGAAAACCCAGTACTTTTCCACGCAGATAAAGCAAGGGAATTGTAGAAAAATTGAGAAATTGTGGTTTTGGAAATGGGTTCTGGAGATTGGAGAGAATCGAAGACGGAGAAATAGGGAGGGCTATTCCGGTCACTTTCGTGGTGGAGGAGGGGCAGGAGCGGGGCGGATTCGTAGCGGCGGAAGGGATTGGGTTGGTTTGCCCAGTCGAGACCATGGGGGCCACGGGCATAGTTGGTGAAGGAGTGTTTAGTTAGGTTGTGGTACTTCAACACTTGGCTTAAGAGCTCTTCCTTTTCTTGGGGCGTAGCGAGTGACTCAGGTGGTGATGATGGGGCAGATGAAGACATGGACATGCTGACGAAAAGTTTACCGGCCACGGCAGTGGTAGAGGGGCGGATGAAAGGGTTGTGGTGATGGTGGAGAGAGAGTGGGATTCTGTGATAACTGAGAGGCATCTTGGGAGGTTGCCTCCCGGAGCTTCTTTAACGTTCTTTAACCGTGCATCTTCTGGATATTTCCTCCATGGAATGATTCTTTACTTGTTTGGGCTGGATCATGCCTGACCTCCTGGCCCTTGTTTGAAACCATTATTTGGGAACTCTTTTTCCTGAGTATACTCACGTACTCACGTTTAATCCGAGGTCGTTGATAATAAAATATTTTATACGTAAATTTATTTATTTTTTCTCTGTATTTAAACCACACGCTTACTAAAAATTATCATTCGAAACATTATTTTTTTCAAATAATAATTGTCGGCTTAATATATTTTGTAAAAATTTTTTTTTAATAATATTAAAAGGTTCCATTTCAATAAAAGACGAGGCAAGACTATAGGACCCATTGATCCATTTTTAAAATTTGAGTTAAAATCGCTCTCCTAAGACAAGCAAATTGAGCTCTTAATTGACAATTAAGAAAAAAAAAAATTGAGTTTACGTATAGAATATTTTATTTTGAAATACATAATTGAAAATGAGTTTAAAAAAAAATTATAAAAATGATTGTCAAACAAGGGTTAAGAAATGAGTGATAAAGAAATGAATCTTGCTACACAAACGCATTTGACAGGATTTAAAAACAAGATACGCGTGTCAAATATTCATTGGATAGTTTGAAAAAAAAGAGCCACACAATACCCAATCATGTCAAATGTCCCTATTTGAGTAGCTTAATTGTAAAGAAATAAAGAAATAGTCAAGTCAATATCTCGACAAGAGCTCAATATTTATCCAACACAATCGAACATGACGAAATCCAATACTTGTTATTCTTAGAGCTTGTTTGGTAACAATTAAATTCCAAATAAAATTAAAAATATGATCGTTATTGGACTCCACTCGTCTAATAAAAGTCAACAATAACGACTAAATTTTCAATTTTAATCCCGACCAAACATGCTCTTAGTGTTATCGAACTCATAATAGAAAGCTTCAAGAAGTCAAATCTCAGGCTAGTTAAGGCAATCCAACAACAAACTTTTTTTATATCTTTTTTTAGGATTTTCATAATATTGAATCTTGGGATGAAGATAACGAGCAAAACATATATACATTTAAGTTTTAACTCATGGATAGATATACATTTTTCCTTTCGACTGCTTTGATGCATTGAAATTTGACTAATTGACAAATATGTAGATAATTTTAAATGAGCAATGTTAAAAATGAAAATAGGAGTTTTAACCAGGGACGAATTCAGGATTGGATTAAAAAAAATTTAAACCGGACTAATATGTAAATAATAAAAAATAAAAAAAATTACACACCCAACCCTGGCTTTACGTAAAGTTTACGAAAAAAAAAATAAAAATCGGACCCATTGTAGTGGAATTAGAACGGGACCAAATCGATTGGTTTGATTTGATTTTGTAGTATGTTTTTAAATGGTTCTGGTTTCTTGAAATTTAGGACTAGCCGATTTCAAAATCATTAGAACAATTATAATTAACCAATTGACCCCTTTTCAATTTATTTTCACAAAACTTAACTATTCCTTTTCAAAAGTTTTGTTCCAGAATCGAACCAAACCAAATCCGAACAATTCAGTTCCAATGGTTCCATTAGAAAAGAACAATTGATTTTCATTTTGATTCCAATCCTCTTGAAATCGAAATTGAACCTAATCACGCCCATACCTTATTATATGCAGTGTTCTAAAAAGCGTAAAGCGTGGTTAGGCGTTGATGCCAAGCTTCAAGCTTTAGGAGCTTAGGCGAAGCTTAAGCGTAAAAAAGCATTTTTTTTTATTTTAAATTTTTAATCATTGTAAAAAAATTCAACAATTCAAATAATACATACCAAACATCTAAAATTATAAAATACTGCATTTACTTAATAAATCCTTCATAAAAATAAGTTTCAAAATCATAATTACATAATGTAGATAACTTGTAGCTTAAATCTCATCTAATTTAACTATTTATCGGACTCTAATTTAATGTCTTCTTCTTCATCTATAAACAAAAAAAAAAAGAAACGAAAAGAAAGATACATTTAATGGAGCATAGCATATTTAAGTAATTATTCATTGGTCAAAAGAAATGAGTCGTGTACAGCGCGCCTAGATATGCCTAGGCGGGAAAAATTGGGCCTCTAAGAAGAAAGCGAGCCTAGCCGCCTAGGCGCGCTTTGCCACGCCTAGGAGCGCTTTGCCACGCTTAGTCGCGCATTAAGCGGTCAACGTTGTCCGTTGACAGCTTAATTATCGCTTAGCCTCAAAGCGAGTCGTTTTCATCCCACTTCGCGCCTAGGCGACGTCTAGGCGCGCTTTTTAGAACAGAGATTATATGTAACATTTGGGAAGGGCAATCGCTTAATTGAGAACTATAAAATTTATTTACATTATTCCTAATATACCCCTAAATTGAATAATAGTATTTCATATTAGTTGATAATAAAGTACATCCCCCCTTTTGATTCCCTTTAAATCAAAACAATTCATTTCTCATATTCATTTTTAAAAACACATTCATACAATAAAATATTTTGTACACAAATCCATTTTTTAGCCACACATACTCCAAAAAATCACTATTCAAATATTATTTTTACACAATAATGACCATCAAATCGGGCTAAATAAGGACATAATAGAAAGTTAAGCCATTAACATACTCCCAACAAAGGAAAATGTCTATAATTTGGGACAAATAAAAAAGAAAAGTAAGTCTATCTTTGTGGGACGGAAAGAGTAGTAACAAATAAACTTGTAAATGGATTGGACATGGACCGGACATGCCCATATCCGATCTTATCCAATAAAAATAATTTATGAATCATATTCGATCTGATAATCTAACGGATATTTAATTGTTCAAGCCATATCCGATTTGCTATGTTATTGGATATCAGATCCAAAATGGTTTATAAAGAGGGGATCCTTAATCTCAATACAAAATTTATTATAATACATATTTCAAAATGAAAAATGAAAAAAATGACGTGTAATAAATTATGCGGTAATATATAAAATATATTATATTATTGTAACACATTGGATCGGATTGACTTATATCCATATTTGCTCCATTTAGTCAATGAATTATAGGATTCGAATCTTGATTTAGTTATCGGACTGACACCTTAAATTCATTTCTCATTAATTTCATCGTATTCAGATCAAAATCCAATCCATTCGTAACCCTAGTGACTATTGATAAAACAACTTTACATGACTTGACTGCGACTATAGAAAATAACCATCATTTATGAAGAACAAAAAGAGCACATATAAACAAGAAGATTTGATCCAAACATGCATAGTTTAATGTATTGGGGAATTGGAATGAAAAACTCAAATCAATGTTTAGCTATCTGAACAATATAAAAGCCAAATTTTGATTGTTTAGACTACATTCTTTTCCCTTGTACATTTGTTTAACATCTTAACTGTTGCCTAGTCCCAAAGGTTCATCAACTCAAGGTAGAGCCTCTGTTTCCTTTTCTTCATTTCGTTTCTCTAATGCTATACACTTGTAACGGTTAGCGCATACGACAAAGAGTACAAGATCCAGTGCAATCAAAGCTGCTGAGAGAAAAAAATATCTATCCAAATGTCCATCATTTAAATTTGGAGGTACCCATCCTGGTTTCCCATGCCTTGATGTGATCTTCATCACTAGGCTCAATATTATGCTGGATAAGTAACTACCTAATGCTGAAGAAGACATTGATAAGCCAAGCCCCAAGCTCTTCAGCCCATCCGGTATTTGAGACGCAAAGAATTCCCATTGCGCAACGTATATGAATGCTTCAGAAACTCCCACGAGCACGTATTGTGGAGTCTGCCAAAAAATACTTAAAGAACTTGTTTCTCTTACATCTGCGTACCTTAGACGATATTGCTCAACTAGGCCTGCGACTATCATGCCTATAATTGATATAACCATTCCGATTCCTATTCTCTGTAGCTCGCTAGGAGGCTTTGGCTCCCGTCTTGTTAGTTTGATGTATAGAGGAACTATCACTTTTTCGTAACAGAGAATAAAAGTTGAGGTGCTTATAATGTCGAAGGCAGTCATGCTGGCCGGGGGTATGTGGAAGCTGGAGATCTCTCTGTCCATTGCAGCTCCTTGTTCTACAAACAGAGAAAGGACTTGTACAAATACTATAGAGGCCAAAATTGTGCAGAGCCATATTGGAAGCAGTCGAAATACACATTTGACCTCCTCAACTTGTGTAACGGTGCAGAGGCGCCATGGATTAGGATTTTGGCGAGTACTAGTTAACAAGATTGCATCTTGTGGGGTTAAAACAGCCGCCCGATCAAGAAACCTGTTTTTGAAATGACCGTTCGTTAGTGCCTATTGGGAAGAAGTAGAAACAAATTCATAATCACTTGCATTCATAACAATGTAAATGAACTTGAATTAGCTAACTTGAAATCATCTGTATGTGATATATTTCTTCGAGCGCTTTCCTTTTCATCCTTATGAGGAGCTTCATAAAGCCCCCCTCCGTCAAGCTTTATTTTCCTCATAGAGGCGACAAGCACCTGCGAAAACCTGGAGATGGGATTTCCAGAAGGCTTAATGTGTCGATAGCTACAGGTCCCACTTAGCAGTAAAATCAATGCTACTAAACCAGAAGAGGTAGATATCCAGAAGGCCAACACCCATTTCCCCAAGTTTTCTACATAAACCAACACAGTCTCTGCAATCAAGGATCCTAGGTTTAGTGCAACGTAATAATAGCTGAAAAATGCAGTTTTCGACTTATTTTCTTTAGAATCTTCTTCATCGAATTGATCTGCTCCTAAAGTTGCAAGTGCCGGTTCCATAGCCCCGCTTCCTAGAGCTAGCAAGTAAATTGATATGTAAAAAAGAGCAATTTCTCCTCGTGATTGAGGGTTGCATAGTTCTCCAATTTTCCCACAACCCTTTGGTTCAAGCATGAATGCCTGAGTCGACAAAGATAATAGCACCAGTCCCTAAAAAACCAACAAAAACTTCAGAATCAATCAAATCTTTAAATAGTTTATCCCCAAAATTTTACGTATATGGTTAAAAAGTGCTTTAGAGAATGTTGGCAAGTTTACTTACAATAACTAAAACAACTTGAAATACAACACAAGTGAGGTATCTTCCTAAGTATGAGTCACTAAGATAAGCACCAAACAGAGTGCAGATGTTAAGAGTTCCCATCCATGTGCTAAATGTGTTAGCTGCATCTGCATTAGACTGCCTCAATACCGACTTTGAAAATAGAACCATGTTTACTTCCACTCCAGTGAATGCAAGCGCCGCAAGTCCCTCGATGACTGAACAACAGATCAAATACAATTTAATAAAGACTTAAAAGAAACAATACAACCTTGAAAAGTGAAAATCTATGCAGTCCACATTTGGCATACTATTAGACAGAAAATAAGATAACAATGTATATACCGAGTAATAGCATTCCTGATCTCCATCCACCAGTTTTTCCTTTCATTTCTGGTTTCCCAGAAATATCTATCGTCCCATCTTTCGCGCTAGCATCCATAATTCTAGTACTTCTTTCCTGCATGTAAATAGATCGAGCTCAATCAATAAGTCTCGAAAAATTTAACAATTAATTCACGTCTACACTATAGTATATGTTTGATAATTATTACCATGGCTGTTCACCTTAAAAACCATATGGCTTTCTTATACAGTTATCCAATATAAATGCAAGAAAAAGGTCTGAATAAGTAATAACCAGAGGAAAAAAAATGAGTGAATAAAAACTTTTAAGCTATCCTAATCATTGAATGTTAGAAGAAGTGCTGCCAATAAGCTAAAAACAATGTACTCTTATGAGGACTTGTTGCATTATATAATTAGCAGTATGGAGGCATGCTGACAACTTGATTCATCTTTGTCACGCTCTGCTTTCTTGATATTTTTTTTAAGGAATGATGGTTTTGCACCGGATGGGGGTTTGAATCGAGCATTTAGGTAATGTAACCCGAAGACATAGAAGCGACAAACACTAATAGCAGTACAACTTGGAAAGTAGATTGGATTGACAAGAAATTATTAAAATATGCTAGAACTTTGTTCATTCTATAAAGAGAGATGCTACTGGGCCAGCAGCCACCCTCCAATAGGGGGGCGCCACGTGCGCCCCTGTCATTGGGCCTGGCTTTGAGTCTGGCCAAGGGGTTTTCCCCTTCTATAAAACAATAATAATCAGATAGAAGCTAATTCACTTGATACAGATGAAATTAGGAAGCTCATCTCATAATTTAGCAGATAAGTGCTCATAATAATCATTTTCATCGGTTTAAATTGTCTTTTTTTGCATCATTTTTGACGTTTATCGTAAACGACTGAGAGGCAAAGACAAAACTTGAATAAAAAGTAGAGGTGAAGTTCAAGAAATGTACAATCTTAACTATCTAAAAACATTATTCGTGCCCTTCGCAGGATACAATGAAACCAAAATCTCACTAAATTAATCGCATGGTTTAAATGAATGATTTTTTCCCTTTATTAAATATGAATCGCCTAACTAATGCAAACCCCTCAGTTTCTGGACAAAGGAACAGTATCATAGTTGCCAACAAAAAGTAGAGGCAGAACAGAAAGAAGCTTTCTTTTTGTTGCTTTGGCATGCTAAATCAAAATCTTATTAAAATATAAACGCATTGATTGTAAATGGATTTTCTCAATGATTATGTTTGTCTCATTTTTTGATTTTAGGAAAAGATGAAGAACACACATGATTATGGCAAGAAAACGCTTTTGACTACAATCAAATCAACAAATATTTCTGTGCATAGAAATAGATAAAATTGTACCTCAGAATCATTCATCGATATTAGGACGGGACGGGAATGTTGTTTCATCTCCCATTTTTTCTTCTAGACACAGAGAAAAATGGAGGTTTTGAAGATGAAAAAATGGTGGGATTTAGATGAGTCATGAGTCGGTGCCATGCAAATTAAAGCATTTTCATGTGATGTACATTTGAATTTTGTTGACATCACCAAGTGAAATATGAGTAGTTACTTATAATTTGAATAATTTTTTACTAAAGTTTTTTACAGTTTGGGACAAATTTGTTGGCACAGGCCCACAAGCCTTAATTCATAAGAACTTTTACTCCTTAGTTGTTGCTGTCAGGCACTGTAATAAAGAGGCTTGTTGCAAAGTTGTTAGGTAGTTCTTTTAAACCCGGTTCGTTTGACAATTTTTTGAAAATTTAAAAGTTGTTGGGTAATTTTTTGAAAGAATTTTATATAGTCAGCCCCCTATTTGAACCACATTTTTTTGACCAAAATGTATTTTGTAATATTGTTTTGTTGGAAAATATGCGGTTAAAAAGTAAGGAAAAATTTTGAATTTAAGTGTAAAACTATTTTATGTAAAAATGTGTAATTGAAAATGAATTTTTGAAAAAATGGAGTACAAATATAAGTTAGAAGAACTTTCAAAGAAAGTTGACTTAAGGTAGAAGAATTCTCTTCTACAAGAAATAGAAATCCTCCCCCAACGGGGCCAAAATGTGAGTATTACAAATGTTTTAATAAAAAAAAAAAAAAGGAGTCGGCTTGAACATGAAGTTTATATTAAGAAAACAAAGAAGGGAACTATCAAAATAACCTAATTGTTTTTAGGGATAATAGCAGCAGTGATAACAAATCCTTTCATTTAGTAATAGACTTTGTCCTAACTTTTCATTTGTGACATCCACGATACCAAATTTGTCAAAACTTAGCATTTGGATTCTAATTGACGGCATCCGTTAGTTCATCTATTAGTTGACCAAAAGTTAATGGTCAGCACAAATTTTGACTAATTTTTAAAGGGTAAAATGGTCAATTTATATTTTTCATATAAAAGAGTTAAAATAATAAATAAAAGAAAAAGAATTTACCATCTTCCCCACTCCTACCTCCCAGATCCAAATCCAAATCCACACATCTACCATCGAGCAATCGTTGTCGGCTTGTCGCTGTCGTCGAGCCACACACACGGTCACATCACAACAACCAAATCCACCTATCCTCGACCATCCACCACCACAACCACCCAAGGTAATATCAGAAATTCAAGAGTAACAAAAATTCACCTTCCCCTTCAAAAATTTCCTTGCAAGAGTAACAAAAATTATATTCCCACTCGGAGATCATGACCGAGAACTTTCTTCTAGCTGCCAACCGTGGACCTCCTCTCTGAAGACCATGGACAACCATGGACCTCCACCCCTCACACCATTTTGCAGATCCCCAGTGCATCCGATAACAAATGTTCTTCTCAATCACTGGTCGACCACTCCATTCCCCTTTAATCCGTGGGTTAAAATGCAGTATCTTTGGAGGATGTTCACCATCCACAACCTTCAATCCTTGCAACTACATCATGAACTGTGACACCATCTTGCTCTCCCAATCCTCTTTCACAAGCGTAATACTTAACTCGCACTCCACATGTACCCACCGCGGCGTCCCTACCATTGTTATGTGGGACCCTAACGACATCCCGCAAGGTATCACTAGGGATGGGCATGGGTTGGGTTGGGTCGTTTTTTGTTTCAACCCAAACTCAACCCAACACGATCGGTTTGATCAAAATTTAACTCAATACAACCTATGTAAAGGTTGAAACTCAACTCAACCCAATCAATATCAGTCGGGTCGGGTTGGGTTGGTCGGTTTTGGACGACTTGTCAACAAAAACTAAAGTCATTCAATTTTTTATTATACTAAATTCTGATAGACGAGATTAAATAGTAAATAAATAAATAAAATTATCTATTATCTTATTCAATCCTTATTAGCCGAGTTTATAAAGAACAAAGTGCATTTAACATAACATGAAAAACTTATACTATATTTATTGTGGGAAGGACAGTAAGCTCCCCCTCTAAAATGCACCAACATACTTTTTAGGTTCTTTTTACTTTTTAAGTATTTTATTTTATTTCTTTTTCTTTTTCTTTTTTTTTTTTAAAGTAGGAGGGTGGGGTTAAGCAGGTTTATTCGATTTTCATGAGTTAACTCATAACCCGACCCACCTACACTGCCAATCCACCCAACCCGTGTAAAAATAACAAAAAAATCGACACAAACCAGTTGGATTGGTTCGATTTGGACGATTTTGACTAATTCGGTTGGATTTTGCTCACGATGTAACACAATCAAATTCCCTTTCTTCAAAAAGTCCTCCCTAGACAAACACAGAGTTCAAGCAGGGCTCGGAGGCCATCTTCACCGTGGACCTCCTCTCCGAAGACCTCTCGGCCTTCCCACGCCTGAAATGCGGTCTTCTCATCCTCACCACCCACCATCTACTCTGGATGCCGTTAGATTCCAACACCCATCATCTATTTTTATTTTATTTTAGTTTTTTATTTAATTCTTTTATATGAAAAATGTAAGTTGACCCTTTAAAAATTAGTCAAATTTTGTGTTAAACATTGACTTTTGGTCAAGTAACAGATGAACTAACGGATTCCGTCAGATTAAACTCTAAGGTTGTGTTTGATAGGCTTCAAATTCCATGAAAAATTCAATTTTCCAACATTTGTCATGTTTGATACCGTTTTTTTTTTTTTGCATGGAATTCCTTTCCCATTTTTGGTGGGAAATCTGATTCCAGGTTTGGTGATTTTTTTTTTTTTTTGAAACAAATTTTATAACCAATTGTAAAAAGAAAAAAAATTACTTTAATGGACAATTTACATGTAAAAGAAAGTCAAACGAACACTAAACATTGATAAAAAAAATGTTTTTTAGGGAAAAAAAAATTTCGTTTTATTTTTTTTATACTTTTTGGCAATGGAAACAAATTTTATAACCAACTGTAGAAAAAATTATCATTTTAATGGACAATTTTTATGTAAAATAAAGTCAAACGAACACAAATTTTAAAAAAATTTCGGGTGAAAAATTATATCAAGCTTGAACATGAAGTTTATATTAAGAAAACAAAGAAGGGAACTATCAAAATAACCTAATTGTTTTTAGGGATAATAGCAGCAGTGATAACAAAACATTTCATTTAGTAGTAGACTTTGTCCTAACTTTTCATTTGTGACACCCACGATACCAAATTTTTCAAAACTTAGCATTTGGTTTCTAATCAACGGCATCCGTTAGTTCATCTATTAGTTGACCAAAAGTTAATGGTCAGCACAAATTTTGACTACTTTTTAAAGGGTAAAAGGGTCAATTTAATTTTTCATATAAAATAATTAAATAAAAGAAAAAGAATTTACCATCTTCCCCACTCCTACCTCCCAGATCCAAATCCAAATCCACACATCTACCATTGAGCGATTGTTGTCGGCTTGTCGCTGCCGTTGAGCCCCACACACGGTCACATCACAACAACAACCAAATCCACCCATCCTCGACCATCCACCACCACAACCACCCAAGGCAATATCAGAAATTCAAGAGTAACAAAAATTCACCTTTCCCTTAAAAAATTTCCTTGCAAGAGTAACAAAAATTATATTCCCACTCGGAGATCATGACCGAGAACTTTCTTTTGGCTTCCAACCGTGGACCTCCTATGGACAACCATGGACCTCCACCCTTCACACAGTTTTGCAGATCCCCAGTGCATCCGATAACAAATGTTCTTCTCAATCACTGGTCGGCCACTCCATTCCCCTTTAATCCGTGGGTTAAAATGCAGTATCTTTGGAGGGTGTTCACCGTCCACAACCTTCAATCCCAACAACTCCATCATGAACTGTGACACCATCTTGCTCTCCACATCCTCTTTCACAAGCGTGATACTTAACTCGCACTCCACATGTGCCCACCGCGGCGTCCCTACCATTGTTATGTGGGACCCTAACGACATCCCGCAAGGTATCACTAGTGGTGGGCATGTGTTGGGTTGAGTTGGTTTTGTTTCAACCCAAACCCAACCCAACATGATCGGTTTGATCAAAATTTAACTCAATCCAACCCGTGTAAAGGTTGAAACTCAATTCAACCCAATCAATATCAGTCGGGTCGGGTCGGGTCGGTCGGTTTTGTACGACTTGTCAACAAAAATTGAAGTCATTCAATTTCTTATTATACTAAATTCTGATAGACGATATTAAATAGTAAATAAATAAATAAAATTATCTATTATCTTATTCAATCTTTATTAGTCGAGCTTATAAAGAATAAAGTGCATTTAACATAACATGAAAAATTTATACTACATTTATTGTGGGAAGGACAGTAAGCTCCTCCTCTAAAATGCACCAATATATTTTTTAGGTTCTTTTTCTTTTTCTTTTTTTTTTTTAAAGTAGAAGGGTGGGGTTGGATAGATTTATTCGATTTTCATGAGTTAACCCATAACCCGACCCGCCTACACTGCCAACCCACCCAACCCGTGTAAAAACAACAAAAAAATCGACACAAACCAGTTGGATTGGTTCAATTTGGACGATTTTGACTGATTCGATTGAATTTTGTTCACCCCTATATATCACAATCAAATTCCCTTTCTTCAAAAAGTCCTCCCTAGACAAACACAGAGTTCAAGCAGGGCTCGGAGGCCATCTTCACCGTGGACCTCCTCTCGGCCTTCCCACGCCTGAAATGCGGTTTTCTCATCCTCACCACCCACCGTCTACTCTGGATGCCGTTAGATTCCAACACGCATCATCTATTTTTATTTTATATTGGTTTTTTATTTAATTATTTTAATTCTTTTATATGAAGAATGTAAGTTGACCCTTTAAAAATTAGTCAAATTTTGTGCTAACCATTGACTTTTGGTCAAGTAACAAATGAACTAACGGATTCCGTCAGATTAACTCTAAGATTGTGTTTGATAGGTTTCAAATTCCATGGAAAATGAACATTTGTCATGTTTGATACCATTTTTTTTTCCATAGAATTCTTTTTCCATTTTATGGCCACACGTGCACCATTTCCTTATTTTTTATTTTTTATTTTTTTTTATTTTTTTTGCAATGGAAACAAATTTCATAACCAATTGTAAAAATTTTTTTTTTTACTTTAATGGACAATTAAATGTAAAACAAAATCAAACGAACACTAATCATTGATGAGAAAAAAAAATTTTAGGGAAAAAAATTTCATTTTTTTTTTACTTTTTGGCAATGGAAACAAATTTATAACCAATTGTGGAAAAATTATCACTTTAATGAACAATTTTCATGTAAAATAAAGTCAAAAGAACGCAAATTTTTAAAAAATTTCAGGTGAAAAATTATACCAATCAACACATTTAATTACAATTCCCTGCAAAACATTTTCTTTCCACCTATTTTCCATCATTGCAATCAAACTGACCCTAAAAGCTAGTTTTTCGAAAGGTTTGGTATTGTGGTTGGCACAAATAAAATGTTTAGATAAAATCTGCTACTAAATGAAAGGTTTGATACTGCTACTGCAATTACCCCTTATGTTTTATTGAGTTCAAGTGTTCAACAACCTACTGTTTTTGTCTTTTTTAATTTAATGAAATGTCTTTAATTTTTAGGTGGAGAAGATTTTTTTATTTATGCAAAAAAAAAAAGTATTATTCTTCAAAAGGTTTTCACCTAAAGCCTCCAAGTTGATAGAATGGAGCAGTCGACCCTAATAAAAAGTGACTTTAAGCATGCCACTAATTCTTATGACAAGATCATCTCCAGTGATACACTAACTNACTTTAAGCATGCTACTAATTCTTGTGATAAGATAATCTCCAGTGATACACTAAATTTTAATAGCGTTAGTATAACATTATTCATTTACATCTAATTTTTTGTAATTCATTATTTTCGATTTTGCTCTCCATTTTCTTTTACACCAAATTATTGTTCCATCTATATCCTTATTTTTTATGTAAAACTTGGTAGTAAAAGCATCTCCAATTGTTAATCAATGGAGATGGTCTAAGAGATATATAAATTTTTTAGCTTAAATTTTATCCACCAATGCAAAAATGAAAATAAAAGGAAAATTTGATGTAATAATTGAAGATGCTCTAATAGATATATAATTTTTAGCTTAAATTTCGGCCACCAATACAAAAATGAAAATATAAGGAGTGATGCTGGAAGTATATATTTACATTCGAAAAATACTCTGAGAATAAGAAATTTTTGAAAATGGACAGAGAGAAATTAAGCCCCTGTTAGTTGGCCATTATTTAGAGAAAAAAAATAATAATTTTGAATAGTGATTTTTTGGAGAACGTATGACTAAAAAGTATGAAACTTTCAGATTACATGTAAAATATATCTTCTATATATATA